>JAVJIF010026174.1:0-27500 GCA_038442645.1 Agave tequilana | reverse complement strand
CCACTCTCTCTTATTGATCGTAAAAACCTCTCTCTCTCTCTCTCTCTCTCTCTCTCTCTCTCTCTCTCTCCCCCCCCCCCCCCCCCTGCATATATATCAGAGGGATTTAGCAGATGGGGAAGATCAGGGTATAATTTGGTTCAAAATTTTATGTCTGTCTAAACCATTGTTAGCAAAACAACATTTTAAACACCTCTTTCCTTGGGGAAAATGGTTTTTTTTTTATCTATATGAGATTTTTGAAAAATGTTTTTAAAAACATGCTTTTTCTTATATCCTTTTAAAACACCAGTATAAAACGTGATCTGTATATTTTCCATCAAAACTTGAAAAGATTTTCTCCTGAAATTCAGGCTGAAAATCTCAATGGAAATTATTGTAGTGTCCATTATCTGATTCCATAACTTAATTAAAAGGGAAAAATAACTGAAATCTTAAGATCCTATCCTTATCCTAATTGAAATCTGGGCATAAACAAAAATATGAAGGTTACAAATTTTATTAGCACAGGGGGAAAGCTAAATGGAAACTTAGTCTATCCTAATTGAAATCTTAGCATAAAAGAAATTAGTTTTGTCCTTTAACAAATCAAATATTTAGTAGTATAATATAACTCACTCGAAATTCATGAAAATTAATATGGGGCAACAGGGGATTATATTTTATTTGGTTTAAATTGTTGAAGTTCGTACAAAGTAAATAATTAAGTGTAACCAAAGTTGCCGTAACATTTTCCTGCATATATGGGATATACCCCTTTATTCTGCAATTTTTTGTTTAAGCTAATATGTATGAAACATATTTTGCTTGCTACACATGTATTTCTTATGTTCTCCTTTTTGTTCCAATTTTGGAAAAAAAGTTCTTGGATTGGCAACGAACTAAACATGAACTTTTTCAGCACGTTTTTTATGATGTATCGCATGCTAACAGTGTTCCAATCTAACAGAGGCTACAGAGCAGTTTCTGTTTTTAGGATTCTGCGAACTAGAGGGACCTACCAGTGAGCCCTGCATTTTAGGAGACTAGTACAATACTGGTTTGTCAGAGACTAATATCAAAATATAATATTTCTTACAAACTATAACAAAACAAAAACCTTCAGATTTATATCCATGCAACGAATAATAATGCATATAAATAATTTGCTCAAGATTTTAGCTTGTAAAAAGTGAACTCATTGTGGCAAATTGTGTGGAGGTCCTCAATTACCTGCCCTCGACAATTCCATTGTTATTTACTCTCACTTCTTTGCTTTCAAGAAATAATTACAGAGTATGGCCTCCTTGTGTTATATGAACAAACCATGCATGTATCGCACACTACAAGTGAATAAATAGTTACCATCAATATGCATTAAGCCCACTTTATTGCTATTTGGTAAACTTGATACTGTAGAATGGGTCATAGACGGTTGAGGATGGATCAAGGGAAGTCTAGGCTCAAGTCCATGCTACGACCTTTGTTCAAAAAACAACAAAAAACAAAAGGTTTTTAAAAAAAATAAAATAATAATACTGAAAGACACCTGTTAGTTTTTTTTTGTTATATTAAAAACTAACAATTAGTTGGAGTCCAAAGAGCGCTCAGTTTCCCAAGTCACCATGGAGCTGCCTTAGTATTACCACGCTCCATAAGGAAAAGGACAAAAAGGACTTGGTTGTGAACTCTCTTATATAATCTATTTAAAGGGAGTATTATGTGGCGGTCACTGTGTGGTCAGTGGCTGTGCAGCAGAGAGGAAAAGATTGGTGTGAGAGAGAGAAAATAAATAGACTATTCTCTTTAGTAGTTTGGTACTTTTCAGCATAGTGGGTTCTCCTTGTCCTCCAGTCTCATGTTCTTTTCTTTGTTGCCTCTCTTGAATTTTTCTCATAGTACTTTCTCATCCCGAATTTTACAGCAAAGCTTGAAGGTTTGTTAGTTTTGTTGTATATCCATGCTTTAGCCTAGGTTATTTTGATAATAGATATCTTGCTTCTCCTGGGGTTTAGAACAACATAACTTTGTATTGCTTATGATGATCCTCCGTATTGGACTGTTTTGGATGCATGATCATTACTCAATATATAACTCAAAGGTCCAGGTAGTTGGTTTGAATATTCCCTAGTAAAAATCCTATATAATAACATCAGTACAAAACTAGTTTATTCCTCATCTTTTATCCAAAAAAAAAAAAGAAAAATATTGACTATCTGATGTGGAATCAAAACGGAAAATTTAAATTTAGGATATGATCACGGATCGCAATCCGGATCTTAGCTTCACCACCAGTTGACTCAATCAAAAGGAAATCAAATCAATACCAATAGCAAAACTTTTAATCAATCATTGATTGCTTTATTCACTGAATTGAGTCTCTTTAAATAGACTCCTACAAAGAGAAGTTTTCCATCATACCCGATGTGGTACTAACAAAATACAAGTCTAAAATAAGATATAACCAACTAGACTCAATCAAGACTCCATAAACTGACTCAAATAGAGTCCAATTGAACTCAAACGAAAAAAACGATAATTATGACACATGGACTAAACAATCATCCAAAAATTTAAAGAAAACCTCAGCTAAACATGACTCAAAACCACAACCAAAGAGAAGTCGTTGTGACACGGCAATGACGGCACTGATACGCGCAAAAAGGAGTCGGTGTAATGTCCCTATCAACTCTCCCGGGTGAAAAAAAAACTCGGCCATGTCCTCATAATACTCCAATAAATCCAGGGCTAATCGCTACAGGTCCTCTCGAATAATCCATGTATCAACAGATTCTGGATGACCTTTCTAATGCACTAGATATCGTCTGCAATTACCATCTCAGGTGAAGATGATATGATCATCTTCTATGCTATCAATATGTTCTTCTGTAAATGAGACATTTGTAGTAGGTAGTGGTGAAAAGTGGGATTCCTCAAATAAAAGCTCGGGGTAGACTCATCAAGATCCACAAGTGGATTATCAGGGTTAAAAGAGGACCTTTATAAGGTATTAAATCTGAGATATTAAATGTCAAACTAATCCTGAAATCCGAAAGTAAGTCAATTACATAGACATTTGAATTAATTTTCTTGAAAATTTTATAAGGGCCAGCACTACAAGCATTAAATTTCTTAATTCCTGGTGGGAACTGCGCCAGTCGAATTTGAATCATTATACAATCACCCTCATTAAATTCAAGATGTCTTTGGTGCAAATCAGCATGGGACTTATAATGGGCATTACTTTCCTGAATTTTCTTGTTGATTACTTTATGCAAATCATAGATATGCGGATGTGAATGCAGATCCAGACTCAGATACTCTAGGATGATGTGTCATAGGAAAAAGATTTATAGGCTTCTTAGGTTTGTAACCATGCACACCTCAAATGGACTCATGTCTATTGATCTATTCGCTGAACTATTACATGCGAACTCTGTAATAAGTAAAATCAGATCTCAATTCCTTAAGTTTTTACCTACCATGCATCACAAAAGATCCTAGACTCTTATTAACCACCTTGATTTGACCATCTATTTGGGAATGAAAGGCAGTAGAAAATTTGAGTTTAGTTCTCATCTTGTATTATAGGGTCTTCCAAAAATAGCTCATGAATTTCACGTCCCTATCTGACACAATGACTTTGGGCAATCCATGCAACTGAACCACTCTGTCAAAGTAAATCTGAGCAATCTTGGACATGTTGAATGTTTTGCTGCATGACAAAAAATGTGTCATCTTTTGAAAAATTGTCTACAACAAATATGAAACATACTTCCTGATAGTCTTAGAAAGTCCAAGCACGAAATCCATACTCACGTCCTGTCAGGAACGATCTAGCACAGGTACTCAGGTAGAGGCATGTACATGCCAGTGTTCTATTTTCGATGCTTAGTCAATTGACAAGTGCGACATTGCCCTATTAATCTTGTCCAGTAAAATACTCTCTACCGCCTTTATAGTCTTTTCTCAGCTAAAGTGACCAGCAAAACCTCCAGCATGCAATTCTCAAACAAGATAATTTCTCAAGGAAGTATGGGGAATGCATAGCTTACGAAATCGAAATAAATAGCCATTCTGAAATAGGAAGTCACCTATCTCTGGAGTCACCCATTCTTTTAACACATAAACAATCTCTTCAAAGTTGGGACATGACTCACATTCTTCTTTGATTCTCTCAAAGCCCACTATCTCAGTGTTCAGTTGTTTAAGAAAGCAAACTCGACGACTGAGCGCATCAGCCAACTCCAGACATGTGCTTAGGGTACAAGTGTAGTCCATAAAAATTCAATCCATCGACCATGCCTAGCACTGAGCTTCTTCTAAGAGTTAAAATATCGAAGGGCTTCGTGGTCCAAGCAAAGGAAAACAACAAAAGAGTTCGGCATGCTCGGCCAGATTCATTCTGTAGTGAAGCAAGTTGGGGAGAGTAGACCCCAGGACAAAATCTATAGCGTATTGGATGTCATGCATTGGAGGTAGGCTATCCGGGAGTTCCTCTGAAAAGACTTCAGCAAATTCTTTCTTTTTTGGTTGGCGGCGCAATTGTGCTGCTGTGATGGTAAAGACGAACAAGAAGGCGGCGGGTTTGGAGTAGGGTTAGGGTTTGCGAGAGAGAAGATGAACAAAACTTTGAATTTTTTTATTTTTTTGAATTTTTTTTCTTTCTTTTTTCTTTTTCTTTTTTGAACTAAAGAGAAGAGGAAAATTTTGGAAAACTTGTAGAACTAGGGTTTGAAATTTTTGTGGAAGGAAAAGGAGAATTAGGAATTTAGCTCTGATACCAAAATGATGTAGGACCAAAACTGAAAATTTGAATTTAGGATATGATCATGAATTGCAATCCAGATTTTGGCTTCACCACCAGTTGACTCAATCAAAAGAGATCAAATCAATACCAATAACAAAGCTTTTTAATCAATCATTCATTGTTTTATTTACTGAATTGAGTCTCTTTAAATAGACTCCAACAAAGAGAAATTTCCCGTCATACCCGATGTGGTACTAAGCAAAAGGAACTCAAAAATTAATACAAGTCTAAAATAAGATATAATCAACTAAACTCAATCAAAACTCCACAAACTCAAACGGAGTCCAATTGAATACAAACAAAAACAACAACTATGACACATGGAATAACAATCGTCCAAAAATTTAAAGTAAAACCCAACTAAATATGACTCAAAATCACAGTCAAAGAGAGGCTATTGTGACACGGTGACAACGGTGTTGATACGTGCAAAAAGGAGTCGGTGTGATGTCCACATCACTATCAGTCCCACTATTACTTGTACAGTTGTAGTCAGAGGGTTCAAATAAGCTCCTTGTCCCAAAAATTGCCTTTTCTTGCTCCAGAAAGTTCAAATTTAGGGTCCTTCCTCTTATCTCAATGTGATCTAAATCGAATCTTCAATTGACAAAATATCTTCTAAATATTCTTAGCACCGATCTTTTAAGTTCCAGTTAAAGAAAGAAAATACTATTATCTTGAAACAAGAAGATTACTGCTCTTGGTCGGGTTGATCTATGCATAATGCAGCTGAAAACAGAAGAATTTCACTGAGTTATGGATCTTCTTGAATTCCTCATCGAAATGTAAAGTTTGAAAAGAAGAAATATCTACATACAAGCACTTGTTGAATCTGCTTGATTTCCATTAAGTAATGAGTTTGCTTAAAATTCTCCATATATGACCATGAAAAAACAAAGTATAAATAAACAAATAAATAAAGAGCTTCCTGGTTCTGCGTTTCAGAAATATCGGGGTTGGATCTGTATGTACTTCCTGAAATTTAATTATTTATTTTCTTTCTATTGTGACCTCATAGTTACTATAAACTATCTCTATATTCCTCCTTAAACTTGCTAGTAATAAAAAAAATACAAATCTGATCAGCCTAGCAATCAAATACCACATAAAACTGCAAAGGTGTTAGATATTCTGATATGTGAACCATATGAAGTTCAAGGGACAGCTGTCCAGGGCGAAACAGGAGTACATCCAACTACATATTTATCTAGCGCTATGAGTATGGGCCAAGGATATTTCAAATATTGTTAGCAAAAGCAAGGTACAAGTTCCAATCTCAGTTTTCAAAAGAATAATACAGGAATTCCTCATCTAAAGATCTAAAGTTCATGAAATTCAGAGTATAAAGCTTTCTACATCTAGATAAATAGAGAGACTATAAAGGGAAAGTGTAAGGATTTCTGAAAGGTATCTGTACCTTCCAGTTCTAAGCATCAGGTGTTTAAGAAAACCTTTATGAGAGTGACAATTATACGGAGTAAGGCCTAAATCTGGATCCAGCCAATTATCTTGAACAACTGCAAGAACCTATAAAATTAGAAGATATTAACTAATAAGTATTCGAATTTTAAAAAAAATATAGAAAAATCAATTGATCATTAGGAACAAGGGGGAAAGAAATAAAGCTCATCTAGTCAAGTAAAAGTAAAAGTAGGACAAAACATGGCAATGTCCACGAAAAGAGTGCCTGCAGAAGGCCAAAAAGAGCATTTGAGTCTCTGTAATTGGGGATAACTAAAGTTTATCAGACAATAGAGATTTATGCAATATCATGATTGGTGGCCAGCACATGGGCTGGATATCAAATTGTTATGAAGAGAGATGTATTTTTGGATTCTCACCAAGGTAGGTACGCTCTTCGTCCTTTCTACCCCTCTCCCTGTTCCTGTCTACACCCACAAGCACCGTTTGCAAGAAACCACCAAAATCAGACTGAAACAACCTGAATCTTGACTATTAATTACCCACCCTCCACCCCCACCCACCCAACCACCCACAAAAATCAACCAGCCAACAGAAACACACTATTTACTAGCCACAGATTAGCAGCCATCTGTCCTTTCTTAAAGCCACATCACTACTTCGCTATGTAAGTATCCCCAATTCCACTCCAAAAGAGAATGTGTCTTAATTAATAATTCCAATAATGGATTACTGCAATTAACAATTCTTTTTAAAAATCATTAGTCTCCAAAAACCTACATGTTGGTCCTAAATGGAAGATTTCAACCAATAAAATTCCCACAAGTTTGTCTCAATCAGCCCAAAGTTGAAATCCCACAAGAAAACCGGAATTTGTGTGCAAACGCTTTAAGTACAATTTTTAGCATGCACATCATATGACAATGCTTGGATTTTAGTCCTTCAAATTAAAAAACCCTCCCCAAAAATATAAAATAGGAATAATTATCATGGTTCCAACACTGCCTACGATCAATGACAAAACAGAGCTTTAACCAAGTGTGTCATAAAGAGCAACACTATAGAAGATAGAAGCTGGTTTGCAGCATAGTTTTTACAGGAAGACACAATTTAAAACCTTTTCCATATTTCACAATTATCTTCTACACTACTTTTCTGGCATGTGCAATGGCATGTGCGCTTAAATAAAGATATACAGATTTCAACCTGATTTGTACATTTATACATTTAAAATTAAAATATTTTTTATATAAAAATAGAATTTTTGAAATAAAAATCATATCTTTTTTATATTTAACATTTTATGTGAAAATATCATCGTCACAAAAACATCTCCGAACTTGAGAATTGAAAGAAGGAATCACTCCTTTGAGCATTGTTGTCAATCTTCAAACTCAATCATGCTTAGACATTTCTAATATTTATAAAAAGTGAAAAATAAATAACACATTTGTGCATTCTTCTCTATTTAACTCTTATTAGATAGAGAAATTTTAGATTTGAATAATTCAAAATCCCAGTGCGATAAATTATTAAGTTTCACTCTAATTCAATTTGTTGCTAATAGCCACGTCATCTCTGTTCAAATTGAACATATCTTCAGTAAAAATCGCTATTGCCTTGCTGGTATTTCGCCATGGGCATATATTTTAACTTTTTAACATTAATATCACTCTTCATAAACTGATGGGAGGTTAGAATTCCATGATTTGGAGTCCCTACACTAAAAGAAATCAGCAGACGCGTCCACTGCTTAATGACAACCATCTATCTGTATACAGATGGTAGTGATCCAATTTGAGAAGGAGTGCAATTTACAGATAGGCCAGGGTGTTAGTTTCATCTTTCATCCTCATCCTATTCCAAAATTCTCTTAAAAAGATTTCATTCATTATTTAAAATCTCAGAATCGGTATCATTTTCGGCCAATGGTTTTCGGTGTAAATATCATTAATATCAAACATCAATATTGGAAATATCAGGCATATCGGCAGTATCGGGCCCGATTATCGGCCAATATTATAGGGTTAATATAAAGGGAAAAAAGAACAAAACAACTATAATCCCAAAATGTTAATTTTCTTTTTTCTTCTTCTTAATAAATTCTAAACCCCTCAATTTTGAGTTTACTCCTTTTAAAAATTTAAAAAATTTATTATTAGAAAAAATATTATACAATATATCTAAAATACCTAAGTTTGATCTTCTTTCTCCTCCTTCAAAAACCTTTAAAAAAAATTCTTCTAGTAGAAAATTTCTAACAGTTTTTTAAAGCCCTCATAATTATCTTTCTTGTTCTTTTAGAATTCAAAAAAACTATAAAGCTTTCAATTTTGATATTTTCTTCCTTCTCTTTTTAAATTTCTATAAAATTATGAAATTTCCAATTTTGATCTTCTTCCTTGTCAATTCAAAAAAATACAAATCTAAAAGTTATAAATTTGATCTTCCATTCTCAATTTTAAAGTTCAAAATAAAAATCCTAAATATGATCTTCCTACTCCTCCACTCAATGTCCTAAAATTTTCAAAGTTTTAATGATACCAAATCGATTGAAAACCCAAAACATTTGGAAAACTCTCTGATGCCTAAATATTTTTTCTTTTTTGAGAGGAAGGCTAGAACTCAAAATCAAAAGCCCCCAATTCCTGATAATTGCTATAAAAAGTCTTCCTGCATCCCCAACATATAAAGCTGCAAAACAAAATAAACTTGGAAGCTAATCCTCTCAAGGGGGAAAAAAAGCAAGCTTCACCGCCTATTTATCAACCCAAGTCCACCAAAATAGCTCAACAACTAGCTATTCACAATCCAAAAGCAAATTTCTAAAATCCCAAACCTCCATATTCTCAAAATTTGGTGCGGCTGCGGCTATTGCTATGAAGTTCAATTGTGGTTAGGTGCCCTGAAGGATTTAAAGGGGAGAAGAAGAGAATGATTGCTGGATGGCTAGAGGAGGAGGAGGAGAGAGAGAGAGAGAGAGAGAGAGAGAGAGAGAGAGAGAGAGAGAGAGAGATGGAGTGGGTCACGTCACCCATGATCTCTCGAACTCTCAGGAGAGAGAAATCAGTGTGTTGTAAGGAAGAGAGAAATGATGTGGGCCCGCACATTAAAAAAAGGAAAATAAAAAGGAACAGCAGCGGTCACCCACGGCTGGCTACACGCAGGTCCTTTGGTTATAATAATAGAGATGTGGGGTCCATCTACTATAGTCAAACCCCAATCAAATTTCCAACTTCTATTGGATGGAAGGACAAATCAGAGACAATTGCACAAGAGACATAGACAAATTAGGGAACATATGTAGAGTATATCTGTCCAATTTGAGGGTTCTAAAGATACAATTGCCCTAAATCTTTCATATTTTATGCAAAATTACTTAAACCTCCATGCTCAGTTTTCTGTTTTTGCATGGCTTGTTCAGCATCGTCATGAAGAATCCAACAGTGTATTGTGGGATTTCCTTCTTCAATCTGAGAAAAGAAAAGAAAACTGATTCTGGAAGATTGACATTCAGATACCGAATAATAATTAATGATCATTTAGCCTAATTAAACTTAGTTGCGTGATCAATTTCCATCAAGGTGGTAAAAAAATAAGAGGAATAATGCAGCAAGAGGATGGTAAAAGATACTCCGAACATAGTGAATCAGTAATAGATCAATCATATGCAAAGTTCATTCATAAATGGTGATAATTAATAGATCAGTTAAAAGTAAGCTGGAATGATAGTGTGCTTGGATAACATGCCTGCAAATTATTTGATTATATTACATTAAGTGTCATTGAACAAATGGCCTATGTTTATAGACTGAGACTTCTTGGCTGACAACTCAATCCTGTGGGACTTGAAAGATGAACGACAACTGAAGTGAATATTTGATGATTATTGGTTCCTCTACTGAAACATTTTCAACAAAGTTTTGAGACATTGTTCTTGATGAGGACATCACGCTCAGTTGCTAATTATTTCATGCCTTAGTTATTTTGAATTTAGTTGTTTTATTTTATTATGAAAGTCCCACAATCGAGTGATGTGGAAGTTCGCTTTGTAAGAGCCTATTTAAAGTGGCTCAACTTAATGAATAAAGTAGACAATGATTAAATGAAAACTTTTTCAGTTAAATTCTCCTGAGTGTACTCTTGAGTATTGGGGTCCAAGCCCGTGGCATAAGGGGTGTGAAGCCCGTGTTTAAGGGGTGTGAAGCTCAAATTTATCTGGTTCTTTTCTTAAACCCTAATTCCTCTTTTTTCAAAATTCTAGCTTCCCTTTTCTTTGAATTGAAGGTGATTGCGATCATGTTTTACATCAGTTGGGTATTAGAGCTTCTGCTTATAATCCCCTTCAATATTTTCTTCTTCATTTCCATCTCCTCCATACTCTAGATCTACATCAAACCCCAGAACTAGATTTATTTAAAAAAAAATCTTCTTTTCTTTAAACCCTAACTTCTTCCACTTTCCAGATCTAAACTCAAACCTAAATTTACTTCCCAAAAAATTATTGTTCCATGAACAGTAATTGTTTTCCGTGAACAGTAATCACCCATATTATTGTTCATCTTTTTCCCACCCAAACTCGCCCGTTCGAATTTTATTTCGAGCTCTATTCGAAGCGTTGAGTTTGTGACTGAGCTCTGGAGCCACTGAAGAGAATTCGTAGCACTTGAGCATCAGATCCGACATCAACGAGCCCGTGTTTGGTGCCAGTACTATCCCTACAGCAGAAAATCAGCGTTTCAGACCACGTTTTCAGCCTGATTTGAGTTCAATTTGAGCCATTGAGATTCTTGAGTAACTCTGATCTTTATGCACTGAGTTCTATTCATGAGTTTCATTATTGTGACAAATACATATATACCGATGGTGATGAGAAGGAGGTTAAGGGATATATATGCAGCTCACCCGTATTTTTGGGGTTCTAATAATCAGGATGGATATGAAAAGTGGGAAAACTATTTTGAGAATTTCTTTAGGTATTTCTCGTTGACACCTGCAGAGAAGTGTCACTATGCCCAATTGAAGCTGGTTGGAGAAGCTTATTGATGTGAGAAGACAGACATATCAACTGCCAAGATTAACTTATCTTACAAGAGCTTCTTCGTGCTCGCCATGCTCGACACCTCGATGGCCCAATTCAACGATCTGATCACTGAATGTAAGGAGATTCTCACTGACATGGTGAAGATGCTAGAAAGCAAGACAGTAGAGGTTGTTGAAGATTCAGAACTAGAGCCAGAGCTAGAAGTTGTTGCTGAGTTGGTGTCATTACAAGAAGAGATTTCCTCACGATCCACGAAAGTTATAAAGTTGCCTATTGAAACCCTTGTAGACCTTCCAGCAAAGCCCACCTTGGAGCTAGTACCATCTTTGATAGTTATGAAGGTCTTGCTTTTCTTGAGATCGCCTGATGTGTACGACTCATTGCAGATCTTCCTACATGAGATTGGTTCACAAGAACTAGTGCCTTACTATGTGGATCAGTTTTTTGTGGAGTTGACTTGTCACGTTGCATGTACCTTGCTCAAGCTTCCATTGATGGCCGCATGCTTGTCACGAAAGCCAGTTTCACCTCCACCACCTTAGTCTCGATGTGATGCACCAGTGCTACTGCCACGACCACCTCCATGGCCTGATTAAGATACTTCAAGAGGGGTGCCCTCACTCGACAGGGTCGAGTTTCTCCCACCCCGAAGGAAATAGTGAGGACATCATGCTCAATTACTAGTTATTTTCATGTCTTAGTTCTTTTGAGTTTAATAGTTTTATTTTGTTATGAAATTTAGTCTCACATCGGTTTGTGATGGGAAAGTTCGCTTTGTAAGAGCCTATTTAAAGAGGCTCAACTCAATAGATAAAGTAGACAATGATTAAATGAAAGCTTTTCTAGTTAAATTCTCTTGAGTGCGCTCTTGAGTATTGGGGTGTGAAGCCCGTGGTGTAAGGAGTGTGAAGCTCAAATTTATCTGATTCTTTTCTCAAACTCTAATTCCTCTTTTCTCAAAACCCTAGTTTTCCTTTTTCTTTGAATTGAAGGTGATTGCGATCATGTTTTACATTAGTTCCTCCCAAAGATGCAAAAGCAGCCACAACAAGAGTCAACTGCTGGACTGAAAACATGAACAAGCGTGAACGAAAGATGGGTGGTCAACCAGAAGTTAGATCCATCATCGTGACCAAAAAGAGCCAAGCAATAACTTCATAATAATATGTTATTCATAATCTTGATACCATTAGCTATTATTTCTTAAAGATCCTAGGACAGGAATGCAAAGATGGTGTTCTAGTAGCTAGATCATGGAAGATGACGGACCCATCAGTTTGCTTTGCTACAAATGTAACTATGGTTATATATTGAAAATGAAATGAGATAAATGCCTCTACAAGCTTAGTCATCTATTAACTGAAACAGAAATCAAGCACATTTATTGTTTTTCAGAGTTGTAGCAGTTGAGCTTCATTAGGACCTTTCTAGTTTCAGGTTAACCATCTGTTTAGTATATGTCAAGAAATGAGCCAACACCAAGAAATCATTAACCCAGGGATGGTATAGCGTCCATCATATTAATGCTGCACTACTTCATGTGTCTAGAAGCCGGACTCCAAACAAAGTTATAAATTTCATAGAGTAGCATTAATTTTTTTTCCCTCTAAAAAGCCTCAAAGGCTAGTGTCTCGACATGTTATGTTCTTTATATTTGACCACCGTTTTTCTATCAACGTTGAGAAGATTAAATAAACAGACAACTGCATCACTGGCATTTTGTAGCTCAATAGGAATTTATGCTGAAACTCCAACAATAAAAAGAGCACCAAGTTCCTACATCAGATTTTTCTCACTCTATCGTGCAGTGTTCTTGAGATGCTTCCATGGCAACGGTGCACTAGCAACCGTATCCCATTTTTGTTCGAAGATGATAATAATAATCATTATCTTAATTATATGTGTTGAGATAGGGTAAAGATATAATGTTCCTTGAAGGGTATAATTAGTTATAGTGTCAAAGACATAAATTGACACTAAACTCACCTTAATTTTCTAAAAATGTTAATGGAGTACTAAAATAGTCACCTAGAGTACTGATGGATCCCTTAAACTTGTCAAACAGTGATTATACTACTATAAACAACACCCGTTGAAATATTCTAAAAAAAATCATTCTGTCCCTTTTGACCTTTCAAAAAAAAATCATTATCATAATAAAACTTTAAAGATATAATTTTAAAACAAGACTATTTTAGTAAATTTGGATTTTTTTTTTGAATGTAAGACAACGTTTCCAATATATAATATATTTTAAGATAAGTATTTTAAAAAACATGTGCATGTATTCTCTTCCAATTAGTTATAATTCTCTCTCTTTTCAAACTTGTTTCTTTCTCATCTAAAATTACTCAAACAAAACATCTATCTCTATCTCTTTATTTGTGTATTTGAAACCACCAATTCACCAATATATATTAAAAATAATGAATTTAACTACTCTCTCATCTTATCTCACTTAAAATCTATCAAACTAAATATATTTTTCATCCTTTTATTTTTATTTTAAATCACCTTCTAAAATTTAAAGTTTAAGCTATTGATAATAGATAGATATATCTAAACACTCAAAACAATTGCTCATAAAAATAGAAGATAATAAAAAGAGATATAAAGTTATGATTCCAATTAATTTTCTTTATTTTTTAGTTATGGCTTTTTTCCAAAATAAATACTTTATTTATTTGGAATAATAACTTTATCTCTTCTTATAGTCCTCTATTTTTGTAAGTAACTGTTTTGAGTACTTAGATATATCTATGTATTATCAGTAGCTTAAACTTTAATTTTGAGAAGTGATTTAAAATAAAAATAGAAGGATAGAAAAATATATTTAGTTTGAGAGATTTTAAGTGAGATGAGATGAGATGAGATGAGAGAGAGAGAGAGAGTTGTTGAATTCATTATTATTAATACATATTAGTGAATTGGTGATTTCGAATACATTATAAAAAAATAGAGATAGACGTTTTGTTTTAGTAATTTTAGATAAGAAAGAAAAACAAGTTTGAGAAAGAGAGAAATGTAAGTAACTAGGAGAGGATACATGCACATATTTTTTTTAAAATAATTATCTTGAAAATATATTATATATTACAAATGATGCTTTCATTTACAAAATCCAAATTTACTAAAATAGTCTTGTTTTAAAGTTATATCTTTGAAGTTTTATTACAAAAATGAAAAATAATTTGAAAAGGTCAAAAGTGACAGAAGGAATATTTTGGAATATTCCAACTGGTGCTTTTTATATTAGTATAGATAATCAAATTTCAAGAAAATTATATTTGACTCATTCATCAATTTTGTTATCAATTTTTTAAATCATTAAAAATATTAGCGTATTATTTACATTACTATTAATGATAGATAAATATAAATTAATGAATTTAACCTCATACTAAAAAATAGACAAATTAATATATAAAAATTTTAATTCTACCACAAAAAAAACTTCAAAAAATTAATAGACACTAATAGTATAACATTGATATTTTGAAAAAAAAATTAATCAAAATCATAATTTTATCAATTATATTTCATAGCTTATTTCTTTTTGGATAACCTCATAATAACTATCAATGTAATAATACTTTTCATTTTTATATGGTCTATATAGGCTCTAGGATGGTTAAGTCTAGATGAGCAATCAATTTACTATCAATTTTCTTGTTACTTTACAGTTTTAGATAAAAGCAAACTTTTTTATTAAAGTAATAAAAAACTTTTTTAATCCATCAGAGTATCCGAGGCCGCTTAGTGCACCCCGACTAATCCCATGGGTTTGTGCATCCTGTCATGGGAAGTTTCCCTACACAGTTCTGGGTAAACCGCAAGAATAAAATTCCTAAGGGGCAAATGTCCATCAAGAGATTCGAACCGACGACGTGCTGGGGAGCAAACGCACGATCTAACTAGTCGAGCGCCCCCTTGAGGACAAGTAATAAAATACTTATACTAATATTAAATAGCATAATATCCAATTATATTTTATTATTAATTCTTTCATTATTTTTTCAAAGTGCATTGCACGTACCCGATATATTAGTGTTTCTAAATGCGCAAATTATAGAGGTGAAGTAAAAAGTACAAGTGCACAAGCAATTTCAATATTGTAAGAAGTCCCTTTTTCTACCTTTTTTATTTTATCTCATGTTTTATCAATTCTTCTCTAGTCTCTCACCCCATTCTGAATTTTCTTTAATTCTTCCTTATTTCTTGTTAGGTCTTTCCCTACCCAATGTCATGTCATTTCTTCTCTATTCTTTCGATGCCCCCAATAAAAGTTTTAGTTTCTATCTTCTTTATTTCTTGGACATCGATCTTCAGCAAAATTCCACTAGATTTGTGTGATTCACTAGCAACAATATCACCATAATACCTTGCAACTACAAATCCCCGAACACTACTAGCAGCACCACCAATCCCATCCCCCCAACCAAAAAACACCTGAAAAAGAAAAAAAAGAAAGAAAATGTAAAGGAAATAAGGAAAAGAAAAAGGCCCATTAAGGAAAATCTTCTTCTGGTTTCGATTTTGTCAGGGTCCACTTGGGTGTCAACAGCTACAACAATCCCAAGTACTTGGGTGTCAACAGATGAAGGTCAAAAAAAAAAAACTGCTAAAACACCTACTACAGATTCAGCAGTACAATTCTCTTGTAGCTAATAGACCGTCTCAAAAGCTCAAAGCAAGCGTGTATATCAATAAAAGAACAAATGAACTATCATGACATGTTCCAAACTCACAAGTCTCCTACGTAAAAGAAGAGATCCAATTTGAAAGAATACCTTATTAGTAGCCTCACTCTGTAACAAGCATTTATTCACATGGAGGACCTTATCAAAAAATCCAGGGGCATGTAACCCCAATGCATAACCCCTCTCAATGAGACCCTGCTCTCCCGTAACCGCGTCTCTTGGTACCCACCGCTGAGCACCAAATGAAAATTCCATCTAGAAATAAAGAAACAAAACAATCAACTTAACAACACCAATAAAGAAATGCATAGCGTAAGATTAGGAATCGTGTAGCAGCCAAAAGTTTGGGATAAAGGTTGTGTTGTGGTGGTTGTTGAGAAAATCAGAACACATACCTTGTTCCGATAGTGAAACTGCATATCACAGGGTACAACAGGCTTCAAAACAGTAGTATCTTTGACAGAAAACCTTCCAACATGAATGATCAAATCATAGACTTGCTGCTCCTTGGCTCTCACCTGCGCCTCGTACAAAAGATTCTGAGTCTTGCAACCTCCACAATCTGTAGCATACTCGCAAGGAGCTTCTACAGAGTCCTGGTGTGGAGTTATTGTCTTCAGCTTTGTCACCTATTCAGTCATATTAGGTAAAGAGATTAGAAACAACACACACACACACACACACACAGAGAGGTCTTCGTATTACAGTTCAACTAATTGTGCTATGATCCCCAATTGAATTCAAAGTGAATCTAACTCTAGAATACTGCTGACAAGGATCTTCAAAACTTTGCATGTGATGACAACTTTAGCTTTTTCACTATATTACACAAATAAGGAAGTTAAAAATAAATAAACTTTACTAATTAAATATTGTTGATCTTAGCCAATATTTGAATATGTTTTCTGAAATCTCACTCAATAGTATTACACACCAATCGATCTGATCTACAACACAAGTTGCAGAATCAACTATCCAAATGAAATTCAACTTCAGTTTTCCCCACCAAAGAAAAGAAAAGCAAAAACGACTTTAAGTTGATTTGAGTGATTTCTTGCCCAAACCTCACCACCACCAACTGGCTTTTGCAAAGGTCAAGGGAAAGAATTTCATCTCTCTCTCTCTCTCTCTCTCTCTCTCTCTCTCTCTCTCTCTCTCTCTCTCTCTCTCTCAAGAATTTCATCTCTCTCTCTCTCTCTCTCTCTCTCTCTCTCTCTCTCTCTCTCTCTCTCTCTCTCTGTGTTGTGTGGTGTGGGGGGGGGGGGGGGGCGCACGCACAAAAGATAAATGGAGAAAAGAATATTTGCATAGATATTCAGATAAGAAGCGCCTCTCCAATATGAGAAAGAAGACAGAATCAGCGAGCATCCTAGCCAAATGGGGCTTTTATCTTAAAATTATATTAAAAAAAATGTTGACAAGTTTCCTTTGTAAAAGGAACTAGAACTGAGAAGAGCTTCCACCCGGTTAACTGGAGTAAGTTGTGTGTGCCTAAGGAGGAGGGCAGTTTGGTTTGGTCAGAAGGTTATGAGACTAGAATGGTGACTGTTAAGTGGCACCACCCCCCCCCCCCCCCAAAACACTGAATGAAATCTATGCACTGTTTTCCATTTTGTTTTCAGTTGTCAAATGTGACTTAAAGCTCAGTATGATTCCCCAGTATCAATAAACATCTCCTCTCTTCCATTAAACTCGCACTTTAATTACAAACCCATCTCCCTTGTTTGACCATCCTCATCAAAATTTTATGAAGTTCAGAAGCCTCCTTGTAGGAACGGTCCAATTTTATTTTTTCAATTAAGAAAGAAGGCAGACGCGTTGATCATAACTCATTAGGTACTCCAACTTATATGCGCTTAAACTTTAACTTATATGTGCTTATATGCACTTATATACGACTGCCCCTACATCTGCTATGGGAAACTGATATGAAATGAATATGTGTGCGGAAGCTAAAGATAAAATAATTCAAATAAATGTTTCACAATAATAAAAACGATCGTCGATAGGAGTAGATTAAAACAATTAATATCAATAATGTTTCTTTAGCATGCAATTGTTTAATTTATTTCAAGTATCAAGTTACCAACTTTATGCTTAATGTTATGTAGCTTATCATATTTGATGATCAATAAAGAAGCTACCGGAATTACAAAGCAAAGCAATTTCACACGCTCACAATTTATGTGGACAGTGATCAAGGCTGATAAGAAATCAGAGATGTAATATCAAACTTGTAAATAAATATTCATAGCTTGGAATTGTACCTCTTGATTACCTGTGAATAAACATGATTTTCTCTATTTTATTGCTCTGATATTCTGTAGTAGTATAACTCTTTCTGTCACGAATCCAACACTTCGAACGGTGTGTGATTTGGATTTCGGATGAGTTATAGTCCGAAAAAATCAGCTTGCCAGTGACTGAATTTTGCTCGCGTGAATCTGTTTTCTGCCTGATTTTGGTGGCGTGGGGAAGGCCTAGATGGCCTCAGCTTCAGCGACGAGGAAGAAGGAAGAGAGGAACAATGGGCATCGATGTCGGATGTAGACGTGGAGAGAGAGTGATTTGATAACACTTTTAGAGAGAGAAAATATGTTGTGGAGAGACTGAGAGAGAATTAGAAGAGGAATTTTTTCAGAGGAAAGAATAGAGAATTGGGGGCAAGGAGATAGGTTAGTTAGGATTTCACACCACTAATTTAGGGTTTCTTTAAGGGTGTTACACACAAAGAGATAAATTTGGATAGGTCTCAAAACCCACATAAATTTGAGAAAAATCTTCATAATTTTCATTGCATTGATTGTTTGATACAAGAGGCCTTATATAGGCTTTTACAAAATTTGAATATAACTAAAACTCCTAATCAAAATAGAATTACAATTCCAAAAATAGAATCATACAATTCCAAAAATAAAGAAACTAAAACTTCTAAAAAATCAAAAACCTAAAAGATACCAAATTACAAAAAAAAAATAAAAACTATTAATCCTAATACTACTAGGACTACTGGATCCACATTGAATTGACACATCTCCAACAATGATAGATGATCCATGTCCTTGTATCTTGATGTCCACATCAAAAACACACTTTTGATAGCTCCTATATCCTAGAGAGACTTTATATAAGCCCAATCCACAACTTCAAATACTCTGTAAGTCTCCTTATCATCATAAAAGCTTCATCCTTGCTCTCATTGCATTTGAATTAAGGCCTCCATTCATGAAATCTAGATTTGTCATGAAAGTAGCTTATGGCCTCCCATGTACTAACTCAAAGGGAAAAAAACCAATGAAGCTTTAATGGCATTGTACTATTTATCCCAACTGATAGTCAACTCTTAAGGATGTGCAGCACTAGAACACATTTAGCAACCCTCCAAGCATATGTTGACCGCTTCAATTTGCAATCACATTGAGAATGTAAATTGTTCTCATCCCCAATTGGCCACCTTGCAGCTAAATTACTCTCCAAGATGCATCACAAACTTCAATGCATCTCCTTTCATGCCTTTCCAATGTTATCCTTCCCAACCTTTTCAAAGTCTTCAAAACCACTAGGATGTCCAGCGGTAGAGGCATCATGATGCTCTTTTTACATCTCCCACCTTGACGTACAAGTAGGAGAGACTAGAAGCTTCCCCTCGCACAGGTATAGGACATTTTTTTCTTTGACACTCTTGTAAGTCCAAATTACCCTTATTCCTCATAAGTTATAGAAATAACAATCATCCTCATTTATTGGAGTCTTAAGGTTGGCAAATAGGGATAGCACCAGATACATCTACTGCCCGACTACCATTGTCAAAGCATACGACAGAAATGCCTCCTTGATTTCTCTTTTAAGTCTCTTCAGGATAGGCTATCGTACCCTACATTAACCCTCTCTTTCCTATGCTTAACTGAAAAACGATAGACATGTAGCTTCCCAACCAAACTATGGGCATGTTGGGTTGTTGTAATTGGTCGTAATTCGTAAGTCGTAATTGGTAAAGTCTTTTACAATTGTACATGAGTTAATGCATGTAAGTTTTTACAGTGTTTGGTTGGTAATATAAAATTGTAAGTGGAAAAGTGTATTGTATTTTACGGTGTTTGGTTGTCGTAATGTGTACGTCGTAAGTGAAAAAGTTGACCACAAAATTAACTATTTGGTGATTTAAAAAGTTTAAATATTGCAATAAATATTAAAAATACTAAATATTAAAAATTTTTAATATTAACATAAAAAATAATACAAATTTGCATGACCACAAAATTAACTGTAACTGGGTTGTAAGTGAGTGGTAATAGGGTTGCAAATGAGTGATAGTTGAGTTGCGTAAATCTTTTACGAATTACGGTCCAACACACATCGTAGTTGTAATTGAGTTGTAAGTCATTTACGGATTACGAAGTTTTACGCCTTTTACAGCGAAACAAACAGCCCCTATGTTGAGCTTCAAGCATAGTATTTGGTAAAGCAAATACTTGAGTTTCCAAGAGTATGGAGCTTCAAGCATAGTAATTATACTAAGCTAATACTTGAGTGCTTATGGTCATTCTGATTATAAACCACTTCTTGCCTCCGGAGAGAATGGCCAGCATTCCTTATTATAATTACGAGCAGGGGTTATAATTACAAATAGCTATCAAGATGGGTCAAACAGAATGTCGACAAGGCTTTTTTGCAAATTAACCAGTAGGTAGCAGTGATTTTCTTAACTAACTAAACCCATGCAATATCAGCTTTCTTATTTATGTCGGCTAATTCCTTTGTGGTGTTTTTATCAGTAATTATACTAAGCTATACTTGAGTGCTTATGGTCATTCTGATTATAAACCACTTCTTGCCTCCAGAGAGAATGGCCGCATTCCTTATTATAATTACGAGCAGGGGTTATAATTACAAATAGCTATCAAGATGGGTCAAACAGAATGTCGACAAGGCTTTTTTGCAAATTAACCAGTAGGTAGCAGTGATTTTCTTAACTAACTAAACCCATGCAATATCAGCTTTCTTATTTATGTCGGCTAATTCCTTTGTGGTGTTTTTTATCAGTAATTATACTAAGCTAATACTTGAGTGCTTATGGTCATTCTGATTATAAACCACTTCTTGCCTCCAGAGAGAATGGCCAGCAGTCCTTATTATAATTACGAGCAGGGGTTATAATTACAAATAGCTATCAAGATGGGTCAAACAGAATGTCGACAAGGCTTTTTTGCAAATTAACCAGTAGGTAGCAGTGATTTTCTTAACTAACTAAACCCATGCAATATCAGCTTTCTTATTTATGTCGGCTAATTCCTTTGTGGTGTTTTTATCTTCTTTTTTTAATTAAATAGAGGAGGCTAGAAAAATTGAGAGAGAGTGTCATTTTTGTAAAGCCAACCACCTCTCATTCTCTTCCAAATCTGTCCACAGCTATCCCCAATTTTCTCTCATCATTATCTGTCAAAAACCGTTTTTAGTCTATTAAACTCAAACAGCGGTAGGGAAAAATTTGCAGAAATTATGCAAGATCTTCTCAAGTTTGCTATAAAAGATGTCATTTTCCCCGCATTCTTACTGATTTTAAACATAAATGCACTAGAAAAATAAAATAAAATCAAATAGATAAAAGTACCTCGGCGTAATTTCCCTTCTTGCGAGAGACGCGGCCGATGAATCGCTCGCCGGGGAGCGCGCGATCGCACATGAGGACGAAGCCGGTGTCGGCAGCCTTGCACACGCCCTTGCCTTTGAAGGCCAGGGACTCGCACACAAGCTCCAGCGTCTGCCCGCGTTTCGGGAAGAAAGGGCGTGGCTTCGCAGGTTCCGGCGGCGTTTCGGATGTATCGGTTTCGGGCGGCGGAGGAGGACAAGAGGGGCAGGGGGAAGACGCGGAGCAGCGGACCGCTTGGAAGAACGGGCGGGCCGGGAGGCGGCGGACGCCGCAGCCCGGGAAGGCGGTGACTGCCATGACTGCGGAGTGGTTAATGCGAACGGGAGGGAAAGAGAGGATAAAGGGTTGGGAGTTCTGGTATTTTGTGATTTTAGGAGGGTATATTTGTCATCTGCGTTGTGAAATTGTTCTCAAAATCCCATCAAGAGCATTGTTATTGCCACCCAAACACAAGGAAGATACGTCGAAATATGCACAAGTGTGTCATTATTTTTTTTTAACTATTTCATCCTTGATGAGACATTCGAAATGTTCAGTTCTTCCTTCTTCCTCTTTCCTCCTTCTCCATTGACCCCAGGCCTCCGCCCCCTGCCGTGACTACCTCTGGCCTCCTCCTCCATCACTGGCCTCTCCCCTCTTCCCTCCCCGAGGTCGCCTCCTCCTCCTCCCCACTCCCCCCCCCCAAACTTCCCCCCAACTCCCGCCCCGCCGCCCCTCCCTGGCCTCCCCCATCCCTCACTGGGGAGGCCGGGGAGGGGCGGGTGGGGGAGAAAGGGGGAGAAGGAGGAGTGGGGAGGAGGAGGCGACCTGGGAGGGGAGAGGAGGAGTACGCAACCCATGGGGGGGGAGGGGAGGAAGGGGGGCTCACTGGAGGGAAGGGGTTTGTCGGAGGGGGAGGAGGAGAAGGAAAGGGCACTTTGCCCATATTAAAAAAATTTAGGACTACCTTTATCAATTTTGGGAGTGTCTTAATCTATAAGGGGCTTTTATCATTTTTGGGGTGGCAATAACTGTGCTCAATTATCAAGGAGCGGATATTGATACCCATCAAATTGATTATGGCACCCACAAAAGACACTCACCAAGCACCTACCAATTTTTTCAGAAATAACCAAAATACCCCGATCTTCCTCCTTTCCTCTCAATTTGCTTCCCCTTCGTCTGCCGCCTCCCATCGTCGTCTGCCCCGACACCCCCTCTTCGCCCCCTCCCGCTGCTGTCTTTTCCTTTCTTCTTCTCCTCGAGATACCGTCCCCGAGCTACCGCCGTCGTCCCCAAGCTCATCCCCCTCTTTTTTTTTTTCCTTCTTCCCTGAGGTTCGCTATCGCCCATGTGTTGATCCAAATGAGGCAAATGAAACATTTAGAACTTTTTATCAAGAAGTAAATATGATCCCAGGAATTAGAAGAAAAAGTTTCAAATGACAAGCTGAATCATTTTAAATTATTCTATTGTAGGTACTATTCAACTCCACAATTATCAACCAAAAGTGATGTATTTAGATTTGGAGTTGTGCTTCTAGAAATTGTGACTAGAAGAGAGCCTCTAAATGTACACAAACCACGTAGTGAATGGAGCTTAGTAGAATGGGTAATATTTCAGTTCTGAGTTTGTCACGGTCATGTCTGACTTGGATTTATAAAAATGAATTTGAATTGATAAAACTATGTATGGATGCAGGCAAAGCCATTTATCAGGGAGTCACAATTTGAAGAAATTATGGATCCGAGTATAAAGAGCGGGTACCATGCTGAGGCCATGTGAAGGGTGGTGGAAGCCACTTTAACATGCATTAAGCCCTTCTCTACCTACCGACCGAGCATGGTGGATATTGTATGGAAGCTAGAGAATGTGTTGATCATAGAAAATAATGCCTCAGAGTATACGAGGTCCATCGAGTGCTTTGGAGGCTCCAACCGCTTCATTTCTATAGAGAGGAAGATGCATGTTGCATCCTCTTCTCCACCTGAACCATCCCAAAGTACTGCAATTTTCCCGCTCCCTTAATCAGGTAGCTCTGTAACACATTTGATTAAGGACATGCAGATGAATGTATTCTTCTCTGGATATTATATTTACTAGTCTGTGGTAACTAGTTTATAGTACCACATGAGTGATCGGAGCGGAACCAGTACCCAAAAATGTGTGTTTTGTAAAATCAATGAAAAAGCTCGTATGTGCTAATGTTCCCTCGATACTTCCGTTATAACATTGGCTCAACGGGTCGAATCTACAGGGACGGAAGGCGATAGAAGTATTAACAGTTTTTATTCACGTCAGTTATTAACAAGTTCTTCTTTGTAAAAAGAATGAAAAGAAAATAAAAGAAAAGGAATCCAGAAGTAATAGGTAAGGAGAGCGATAAAAGCGAAGTGAGAATAAAAGAGAAGTGGTTTAGAAAACAAAATAGAAAAGAAGATGAAGCTTGTGATAAAGAAAATGAAAACAAAGGTGAACTAAGAAAGTGGTGAAGACATTGATAGAAAAATGATAAAAGGATTTTGGAATTAATTTTTAAAACAATATAAAAGAAAACTCATGACTACTAACTACTAATTGCTCCACTAATCATTCTAACCTCTTATTGATAGTTGCCTCACATGAATCCTTGGCCATCACTAATCCTTGGCTTCAAGAGACGATATAGAGCATGGCCCATAAGATTTGTTCTTCTACATTCAACAATACATCCATACCACATAACAAGTTGCAAGCTACTATTAATTATTAAAACCAGTTAGAGGTGAGCATGAAATAAAGAAGACATTGCAAGTTAGCAAGTTAGTGGGTTAGGTGTTAGAAATGTTAGAATATTAGAATCCATCATCACGAGCCATCAATGGCTCTTGCAAGAGCAAGGCCTTATAGAGGCTATTAGATTCATGTGAATTATCAAGTAAGTGGTTAGATGGTTAGTAGTTACTAGTTGGATTGCCATGAGAAGAAGAAATTAGTTAAGCATCATGTAGAAGATGGAGAAGATTACAATAGAGAAGAAAGAGACACCTTTACATAGATTGTCATCATCTATTACATCAATCTCTCTCTCTATCTCTATGCCCTGCTACAAGATCTAAAAAGAAATGCAAATATAAATACAAGAAGAAGAACACCTACACTACACTAAAGATAGAAAACCTAGCCTAAAATCAAACTGCTTGCGTTCCAGGCCTCTGCAGGGCTATTTATAGGCATATAGGGCTTCTAGAAGACGAGACGGGGCCACGCGTCGAAGATCGACGCGTGGCCCTACCAAATTGCCCATGCGTCGAAGATCGACGCGTGGCCCTACCAAATTGCCCATGCGTCGAAGATCGACGCGTGGCCCTACCAAATTGCGGCGAAAACGCGACATTTGCCGCGTTTCGTGGCAAAACCAGGGACTTAGGTCCCTGGTTTTGGCAAGGAACTTCCCGCTGCTTCTAAGACCATCTTAGTATGTTCGCATTTTGGTATTTTTGCCCGGATATTCGTCTGACGTGCGCAAAGGTCTAGATTCAATGCGTCCTCTAAAAGTTCCCTTACTTGGCCTTCAAGAATTGCGGATTTAATTATCCAAAATTAGTTTAATTAAGCTATTATTACCCTTTGTCCATTGGACTCTTGATTTATCTGCAAAGTAGACCAAAACGCAATTAGAAATGATATTTTATTCATAAATCGGTAGGGAATGCGATATAATAATGTAGAATTATAGACTAATCACACCCCCACACTTATCTTTTGCTCGTCCCGAACAAAACAAGAAAAGAAAAACTATACTACACATGTTATTACACCACTTTCGCAGGTGACGCGATTGCACTGAGCGGTACAACAAGCCATTAAACCTCTAGGTTACCCTTAGAGGAGGAGTTTTGTCTCCTGAGGGTTTTCAGCGGATTGCACCCATAACATCCATAAAGAAAGAAGATAAATGTTAGTATTTTGAAAACGTATTTTGAAAGAGAGACAAGTTTACGAAATATTACAAAATATAAGTGATTTAAGGTCATAAGTCTACCTAAAATTATTCTTCCTTAAACTTAGTCTCTATGCAAGATCATGTCTTCAATTAAGGTAAGAATTTAAAATTAGATTGAATATTTTATCTTTCATAAAACCTAGATAATATGTACTTTGTGACAGTGAAGATTTCTGCGATTTCAACTCTAACCATCAAGCCATTTATATATATATATATATATATATATATATATATATATATATATATATATATATATATATATATATATATATATATATATATATATATATATATATATATATATATATTATATATATATATATCCTTCCTTAGCTTCATTAGGTTTTCTAGTTCACCTATATAACGAGCCTTTAACCGATAACTCCCAGACCAGACGGTCTTAGGGCACCAGATGAGAAAACATTATTCGGGATTAAGGACTCGAGTTGTAACGCCCTGATCCCAAGGATACGGAGACGTTATGACGACGTACATACGCGAGGTGAAAACACACTCAAGCGTACGTTAAGCCTCAGTACAGGGCATAGCCTCCATATAGACAAGAGGTCCAGCAGGAAATAAGTACAAGAATACCTACAGAAAGAGGTTAGTGATCATAACAGATAGAAAAACAGGGATAAATAAGATAACAGAAATAAATCACCAAGATACCTATGACTAGTCTCGATGAGGAATCTCCTATGTGACTCCAAGGCACTATCTGATGATATGGTAACTCGGATCTCCAACCTGGGCACGCAAACCCAGGGTCGTCAGAAAGCGACCTAGTGAGTGGTAAAATGAAGAAGGTGGTAATAGATACAATAGTAATACAAGCACGATATACTAATTATAATACATGATGTTGTACAGTGATACCATAGAATAATCATATACTAAGCAGTAGAAATATATAAACATGTCATCTTTTAATACCATCGCTACCAGTCATCTTCGGGTCATGTCTATAGTCGTCTAGTCGTAGCCAGTTTATATACTCAATACTGTTGTCTAGTGATGACGTGATAGAAGTGAACAGGCAGGTGGGCATATGCAATACGAACATGCAGGTGGGCATATGCAATATAACCACAATACTGTGTTGTGCATATACAGGAATGATGTCTGCAAGGTATACAGAAAACAGAATAGATGCAATGCAGAACATGCGTCGTATGCCACCACAGAAAGAGTAACATGTACCAGGCAAAGTAACAAGTATACATGTAACATAATATCGGATAAATGATCAGGAACAATAACAAGTACAACTAAACATGGATCAGGCAAATCATGTCAAAGTCATGTAATTTATACAATAGTAGCAATCAGTACCACCTGGTATTTTAATCAATCTCTTCCAGTGTCCCATATCACTGACAGTTCATACTGGAGCCCGCACTCCAGTCGAACCCATCCGGACATGGCCTACGGTACCATTATCCAAACGAGAGAGTGATCAAATAACAAGTATTCCCGACGTCACTATTGTGTATACTGTTTTATTATGTTACTTGGAACCCATGGTCGAGGAGCTCTTATCGGGTAGATGTATCCCGTGCATACCCGGGATCACGGCCTTAAACAAACCCCTAGCTGCTAAGACCAGAGCCCTCCGCTAAGAGGGGAGCATGAAACAAGTAACGAGAGCTCATGGAGCAATTGGTAGGTAGCACTACCGTCCCCTGCAGTGGGAGAACAATATGGATCCAGTACATCACCCGATAAGATTATATAAACTGGCTACGACTAGACGACTATAGACATGACCCGAAGATGACTGCTAGCGATGGTATTAAAAGATGACATGTTTATAAATTTCTACTGCTTAGTATATGATTATTCTATGGTATCACTGTACAACATCATGTATTATATATTAGTATCGTGCTGTATTACTATTGTATCTATTACCACCTCCTTCATTT
>JAVJIF010026173.1:0-60570 GCA_038442645.1 Agave tequilana | reverse complement strand
AGAAGCAGCTTCTCAAACACATCCCTGCAGAACCCACCACGATATCTTCGACCTCGCCCCGAAATTGTAAATCCACCTCGCCCGTTCTTGTCACCGGGGAACCAATCTGGACCGTTGAGTACTAATCTCCGCCCCCTCGACGCAGAACAGGTCGATCACCACTGCGTGCAGCTGGTTCTCGTCGTTCTCTCGTGCCGTGTTCGAGATAGCTAACAAAATTGTTCTCCTCGGCGATTATCAGAGTCCTCTCGAACTGGCCTGAGTTGCCATAGTTGATCCTGAAGAATGTGGAGACCTCCATCGGGCACACGGTGTTCTTGGGCATGTAGGAGGAGGAGCCGTCGCTGAAGACGGCGGAGTAGTTGTCGCCGGGGGCACCACACCTTCCTAGAATTTCTGTCGAGGTCCGGGTAGTTCGGGATGGCGTCGGAGATGGACCAGAAGATGATGCCGGCTTTCATCAGGGTTTCTTGGTGCGGTGGTGGCGACAGAGGTGGAGTCGACGACGGCGTCGAGGCGGGTCGTGCCTCTGGCGGCAGCGGAACAGTCGATGCCGAGGTTCTTGTGCGGGTCTCTGGGTGGGCTTGTACTTGGGCCGGGAGAAGAGGTCGAGCGAGAGGCGGAAGACGTTGTCGGACCAGGTGGGCCGGGGGCCCAATGGAGCGGAAGCGGGCGAGGCCCTGCAGGCGGAAGCAGAGCATCCAGTCGGGCTCAGATCTGAGGGCGGAGATGGAGCGGACGGTGGAGGCGGTGAGGCCTCAGGGAGGGAGAATGACTCGATGATGTCGGATGCGAAGCCGTGTTCTCAGGAATTTTGGATCGGGTCGTCGTCGTCTCGAGAAGGGTTTCGGATCGTTTGGGCGGATCGGATCAGGAGGAGGGGATTGTTTCGGTTTCGGGTTGAGGATCGGAAGGGGATGGTGGTGGGTTTCGGATCATGAAGGGTTTGGATTCGGGTCCGAGGTTCCAAAGGGTGAAGAGGAGGCGGAGGAGGAGGAGAACAGGAAGCCATGCGAGAGAGAAAATGCCGTTGAAAGAAGGCAATTTTTTGAAAAAAAACCTTTTATCTAAAAATAATTTTAAAGATAGACCTCATTCAAAAAATATTTAAGAATGGCCCTCTGACTTCACAACAGCACTGACGTTTGGCGTGGGGCAATTTTGTTCAATCGGAATTGACAACCCTATTTGAATATTTTTTTATTTATGTTGTATTTACTCGGCCCGGGGTGACAACCCTGGCGACCGACAAACATATTTTTTTAATTTTTGTCTGCATGCACATTCGAGCCAAAATGAGCAGATTATTGCCCAACTCTTGCTTGGGCGGGGTTGTTACCAACCATGATCAAGCCCAAAAACTAAAAAAAAAAAAAAAAGTATTGCTCGATCGGGGTTGGCTACCCCGGTCGACTAAACACAACGGAAAAAGTATTGGTGCGCTCGGGGTTAGCAACCCCGGGAACTAAAAAATACCCCCTAGCAATGTCAGCGCCACACTGGCGGCCAACACTGACGTGGCTGCTATAAGGCCATTTTTAGAAAAAATTTTGGAGGGAGTCTATTTTTGAAATTATTTTTAAGTAATAGATTTTTTGAAAAATTGCGAAGGGGACGGGAGGAATTATTTGAGTTTCCCATTTGATAGGTTTTTATAAAAAATTACTAAATTAGGGTTTTTTTCAAAATCTATAATAAGAAATTAAGAATATTTGAACTACTCCGAATTATAATTTCGGATTATTTTCTCGGGAATTGTTATGACAGAAGAATTTTAATTATATTTATGCTTAAATAAAGAAAAATTTTGCTACAGCCACTACTTCGCTTCATAATTAGAAAAAAGTCAGCGCCAGAATTTTGCTCGCTAAGTCTCATCCACATCAGCATAAATTGATTCCTCACAATCACCACTTCTTTATATTTTTTTATGTCCTCTTTTACCCCCCGATTTTTTTTTTGGGATCAACTTTTTGCAGATCTCGTTTGTTCGTGCTCGCGATAGTTTTGTTTATGTTTAGATCTGGAAGCATAGGAATCATTCGATGTCAGTGGATGAGGGTCGGCTGCTGATGAGGTGATGCTGATATGAAGATGTGACTCATTATTGCATCTTTTGTGAGGGTTGACTCAGAAATAAAGCATTTTTGTGAGGACTGCGATCATAGTGTCGCAGTCCTCATAAAGACTCAATATAGAACATTTCTGTGAACACTACAATTATGGTCGCAATCCTAATAAAGAAAACTGTGATCATGATCACAATTATAAAAAACTTAGAAACATGAGATTTTTCTGAGCACTGCAATCATGATCGCAGTACTCATAAATAGTGCATTTTGTGAGGACTCTGATGTCGCAATTTCAGAAATAAGACATTTTTATGAGGATTGTGATCATAGTCGCAGTCCTCTATGCTGCGATCATTTTGTTGAGAATTGCGCTTATAGTCGCAGTCATAAGAAATCGGGTATTTTCGAGACGGTCCGGTTTTTTTTGAAGCATTATTTAGGGTCATTTTCGTCTTTCATCGCTGATGAGCTCTTGACACATTGGCGCTTATCTTACTTTAAAAAAAATGTGGCTTAAGCAAAATAAAATTATGCGAGTGAGTTTTTTTTTCTAATTACGGTTTAACTTAGATGGCTGAAACGAATTCCCCCTTAAATAAATTAGAGTCTATCTTCAAAAATTCTTCTTGAAAAAAGAGTATCTTAACAAACTTTTTTATTTTCTCCTTTAATTTATTTCTTTTTATTTTAATTTTACCTTTAACTTTTCCTCAAAAATTTATGTTTCATCTTTGTTCTTATTTTCCTTCTTCGACAATTCTTAATTTTTTTAGAGGTTTTTCTTCTTTGTGTTCACTTTTTTTAAAAAAATATAAGATTGGGGTATGTTTTATTTACACTTTCTTTCTTTTCTTCTTTTGAAGATTTTTTTCACTTTTTTTTAATTATAAGTTCTCTATATTATTTTTTTTTTCTTTTTTAAGATTAAGTTAAGTTTTTCCCGTGTTCATCAAATTTATTTTCTTAGTAGTCCTACTGTTCTGACATAAATTTTTTTTACTTTGAGATTTTTCGTCGATATTGTGTTTCTTTTGATCATTTTCTTCTTCACTTCCCATATTTTCATTTTCTTTTTTCTGAATTTGTTTTTCTAAGATATTTTACTTTTTTTATGATCCTTTTCTTTATTTTATATTAGTTATTATTATCTTTTTTTTTTTGACAAAATAATTCATTTTTTGTAGAATATATAGGCTATAACTTGGTGCAAGAGGAATTGAAACCCAAGATCTCTTGCTTACTGCAAAGAGGTATTATTCACTGTCCTACAATGACATTTGGGAGAAGACAAATTTTTAGACTTATTTGAATCAGAGTCTAAATTAATTTGGACTGCACAAGTCTAATTGGATATTATAACCTGTCTTTATAAGCCTATGTTGTTTGACCCAATAAATAATAATCAAGGCTAATGGTTGGGTCTAAACTCGTTTTAATTACACTTAGTTATTGGTGTAAATAAATTTGTAATGTGGATCTCATCTACACGTGTGGAATGCGTGATATTTATCTAGGGCCTAGATCTAGAATGAGTTGAACTAGGATTACCTTGGGCCTACAAATATCATAGATTGGATTCTCTCTCCGTGCTATGACCTACTCTCTCTGGATGCCTCAAATTAGGGGTGAGCATCGGTCGGTTCGGTTCGGTTTTGCTATTTTTTACAAAATCGAACCGATTAGACTTAGTAACCGAACCGAACCGAATTGACTCAATTCGGTTCGTTTTTTCGGTTTTTTCGGTTAGGCCAATATATTTTTATCATTTCTTGCATTTTTAATCAACATTATATTATCATCCTTTAATATTCTATCTCAAATATCTATTATCCAAATTAGAAATAAGAAAAAACCTTAAACTTAATGTGAATTGCAAATTTTATATTTTAAAACTTTACATTGTATTTGAGCTCTTAATATCAAAGCTTATATAATTATTACTAACTTTTAATGATAAGAATGAAACAAAACTATATAATATAAATATTATTCTCAATTGTGATGGTTTATTTAACATAACTTTCACATATTCAACATAAAAAAGGTGGTATTACTAAAAGTAATGAGATCAGCTTCCACCAGTTTTTATTATGAACTATATGATTCACTAAATTGAATTTGAGTGGGATGATATATAGGGTGAGAGATTCGGTTCGGTTCGGTCGGGTTCGGTTTTTAGAACACAAAACCGAAACCCGACCGAATTAGTACGGTTCGGTTCGGTTCGGATTCGAGTTTCGATTTTTGGTCGGTTATTTCGGTTATAACCGAACTCTGCTCACCCCTACTTCAAATCTCCTCTTCAAAAAATTAAGAAGAGAACTTGGTGGCTCGAGAGAAGAATTTCCTCCATCTTCTTCAAGTGTTCAAGAGCGTGTTGACCTGGAATCGCCTTCGTAATAGAATCAGGTATGCCTAAAACCCTCGATCCCTTTGATTTGATAAAGAGGCATTTAGTTTATGTGTAGATCTTATTTGATATAATTATTAGATTAACAATTGGTATCAGAGTCTCCTCTTTATCAGAGCATCGCGATATAAAGTAAAATTATTGATCTCGATCTATTAAAATTATTAATCTCTTTGTTTAATTCAATAAAAATTAATTTTTGTGTCTCAAATAATTGAATTAAAATTCGAGACCATTAAATTGAATTATGTATATATTTTTGAAATTTTTTTATGTGTGTCATTATTTCAAAAATATTTTCTAGAAATTAAAAAAAAAAAAAATCTCTACTGGGTGCAAGCATGCAATCTTGTTCATACATGCAAGCCATGCATGCAGACTCTTGCTTGTATACAGAAGCTTGGCCCGCATGGCTCATGCATGCACGTGCATGAAGATTAAATTGATGCATGCATACAGGGGCATGCGCACATGCATGCGCCCGGTCACCGTGAGCCGGCGACATACAGTAGCAAAAAAAAAAGATGACTAATTATTTTTTGGGTTTCCTAATCAAGTGGTATCATGACATTAGTTAGGATTAGAAAAATTTAGAGATAGAATTTGTTTTAATCTAATAACGAAACTTACTCCTAATTAATCTCATATTAAATTTTAATTGGGATTGTTAAGATTGATTTGGGTTTTACGGTTGAGAAAGGATTCTAATCTATTAAAGAAATTTTGGGGTAGAATTTTAATAAAAAAAAAAAACCTAATCTCAATTAATCTCATATAAAGCTAATAGGGTTTTATTCAGTTTATTAAATCTGACCTATTAAAGAACTTAATTATTGTGAGTCTGGTCTGATCCACACCCGATAAACACTGCAGATCCATTTTATTAATAGAAATTTCAATTAGCCTTACAATCTCATCCTCGTCATCCACGTCATCTGATTCCCTACAGCCTCATCCACATGAGCATGAACTGATTCCTCCTAACCACCACTTATTTATATATTTTTATTTTCTATTTTACTCTTCCTCATTGCCATTGACGTTGCTTTCTCCTCAGCCTTGACACCGGCGCAGAGTAATTTGCAGGTCGACCTTTTTGCAGACCTCGTTTTGTTCATACTCGCAATGAGTTTTGTTTGTGTTTAGATTTGGAAAGCATTAGGAACATTAGATGTCAGTGGACAGGGGGGCGGGTCTAATGATGACGGTGATGCTGATATGAGGCTTGCGATGTAAGAATTAAAACTTAATGATTTCATGAAGATCAAATTACCCAATAATAGATCTTAAATCCATACATCTCAAGAACAAATATATAATAAATACATACCTGAAGCCATATGAACGATTGATGAAGGTGGATTGATGTAGTTCTCAATCTCTTTCTTTTCTCCTTGCAAAAACCCTAATCTGTAAACACTTTCTTCTCTCTGTCTCCTTTTCTTTTCACAAACCCAAAAACTGAAAGTGATGGATGCTCAAAAAAAAGGGAGGTTTGTTTTCCTATAATGGAGGAGAGAAGAGGGTCTACGTTGCAAGTAACCATATAGATAAAACCACCCATCATGGCCCTTAATATCCCATATGATTATTAAACTTTATACAAATGTAACCTTTATATTGGGCACTTATTATATATCAGTTAACTATTATTATGGAATCCAATTAATAAGTAAAAAGGTTAGTGGGCCACTTAATGTGAGACTAACATTCTCCCACTTGGACCACTAGCCGATTACATTAAAACTTTAGAAAACAAACAAAAGAAAGACTCATTTTAAAAAACATTTTGACTCCATTGGATTCCATACTGAAAAACTTTGACACGTGATCACGAATTTTGAAAATAATAACTGATAAGCCCAAATAATGATATACTGTAATACTGCAATTAGCTTGGACCACCAATGTGAGTCATAGCGGTTATACAACTTCTATGTCATACTCCCTTCTACGTACCACAACATTGATAACCCTCACTAATAGAGTCTATAATCAAAACGACCCCTGTAATTTGTCTTGTCAAGACTTTTCCTGTTTAACAAACATCCATACATAATATGTGCACACACAGTTGGATAACAGGAAATATAGAAACAAACTTTTATTGCGCAATAGTGTCAATTACATAAGCACCAAAACATACATTACAGATTACTCAAAAGACTCATTCTAATAACATGTTCTTTGAATGTCTTTGGAGGTAATCCCTTGGTCAATGGATCAGCAACCATAAGAGTGGTACTTATATTCTCAATTGACACCCGTTGTTTCTGAACTCTTTCTCTAACGACTAAGTACTTAAGTTCCATGTGTCTGGAACCACTAGAGTACTTACCATTCTTAGAGAAGAAAACGGCTGTTGTATTATCACAAAATATCTTCAGTGGCCTGGCAATAGAATCAACTACACCAAGTGCTGAAATGAAATTGCGTAACCATAATGCATGATTCGTGGCCTCGAAACATGCTACGAACTCAGCCTCCATCGTGGATGAAGCAGTGATAGACTGCTTTACGCTCTTCCACGAGATTGGCCCACCAGCTAGCATGAATATAAAGCCTGAGGTAGACTTTCTGCTATCTGGGCAACCAGCAAAATCTGAATCCGAATAACCGATCACTTCCAACTGATCTGATCTCTTATATGTGAGCATATAATCCTTCGTCCCTTGAAGATACCGCATCACTTTCTTTACCAATTTCCAATGCTCCATTCCTGGATTACCCTGGTATCTTCCTAACATTCCAACAGCAAATCTGATATCTGGCCTGGTATAAGTATGTGCATACATCAAGCTCCCAACTGCTGACGCATAAGGAACTTTCTACATTTGTTTCTTCTCTAAGTCATTTCTTGGACACTGACTCCCACTTAATTTGTCACCCTTCATGATGGGTGCACAACTGGCTGAACATATTTCCATGTGAAATCTTTTCAAGACTCGATTGATATAACCTTTCTGAGACAGTCCTAACAATCCTCGAGATCTATCCCTGAAGATCTCTATGCCAATGACATAAGCTGCCTCACCCATATCAACCATCTTAAAGTTCTTGGTAAGACAGTTTTTGGTTTCATACAGTAAACCAATATCACTACTGGCTAACAAAATATCATCCACATACAGAACCAAAAAGATAAACTTGCTCCCACTGATCTTCAGATATATACACTGATCAACAGTGTTTTTCTGTAAATCCGAATGAGGTAATGGTATCATAAACGTTATATACCATTGCCTGGAAGCTTGTTTCAGTCCGTAGATGGATTTCTTTAATTTGCAAGCCAAGTGTTCTTTTCCTTTCTTTGCGAACCTTCAGGTTGCTCCATGTATATTTCCTCATCCAAATTTTCATTTAGAAAAGCTGTTTTCACATCCATTTGATGTAACTCTAAGTCATAATAAGCTACAAGGGCCATAATGATTCTAAAAGAGTCCTTCTTTGATACTGGAGAGAAGGTTTCTTTATAATCAATGCCTTCTTTTTGAGTGAAACCTTTAGCCACAAGTCTGGCCTTATATCGTTCGATATTGCCTTTGGCGTCGCGCTTGGTCTTAAAGACCCATTTACACCCGACTTTCTCACAGTTACTAGGCAATTCGACGAGATCCCAGACTTTGTTTTGGTCCATAGATTTCAACTCCTCATTCATAGCATCAATCCATTTGCTAGAATCATTACTTTCAATGGCTTGTGAAAATGAAATGGATCTTTATTAATCCCAATATCGAAATCAGATTCATGTAGATACACCACATAATCATCTGAAATGGCAGATCTTCTTTCCCTTGAGATCTCCTCAAAGCTGCCGGTTGTGGTGGTTCTACAACATTTTCAGTGGCGATATCCTCATGAAGTGGTGAACCATTATCATTATGTTGTTCTGGTGACTCAGCTTGATGATCAAGCTGAGGGACAACAATTTCTCTTGAAGGTAAGGATATTGGGATATTTACCCTTATCACCTCAAGATCCACCTTTCTTGGTTCATCACTCTCACTAATTTCGCCATTCTCAAGGAATCTGGCATTACCAGTTTCAACAATTCTGGTACTATGGTTAGGACAATAGAATTTGTACCCTTTAGACTTATCTGGATAACCAATGAAATATCCAGATATGGTCCTGGAGTCTAATTTCTTTTCATGTGGATTATATATTCTAGCCTCTGCTGGACAACCCCAAACATGTAAATGTCTTAAACTAGGTTTCCTACCAGTCCACAACTCGAAAGGAGTTGTTGAGACTGCCTTACTAGGAACCCTGTTCAAGATATACATAGCAGTCTTTAAGGCTTCATTCCACAATGAATTAGGTACATTAGAGAAGCTCATCATGCTCCTAACCATATCCATAAGTGTCCGGTTTCGCCTTTCAGCAACTCCATTCTGCTGAGGCGTACCTGGCATTGTGTATTGAGTACAAATGCCATGCTTTTCTAGAATTTTGGCAAATGGGTCAGGATTTTGTCCTGACTCATCGTATCTTCCATAATACTCACCACCTCGATCTGATCTCATGATTTTAACTTTTCTATCTAATTGTCTCTCGACTTCTGTAATGAACACCTCAAGGATGTCAACAGCCTGAGACTTTTCATGAATTAGATATACATAACCATAACGAGACAGATCGTCTATAAAGGTAATAAAGTATCTCTCTCCCGTAAAACATGGAATAGAGAGTGGTCCGCAAATGTTTGTATGAATAATCTCAAGAAGCTCTTTGCTTCTTGTGGCACCTTTCTTGGTGTGTTTGGTTTGCTTTCCTTTTATGCAATCCACACACAATCCAAAATCAGTGAAGTCTAGGTTATCCAACATCCCATTCTTCACTAATCTTTCAATTCTATCCCTGGAGATATGCCCCAGTCGTCTATGCCACAAGATAGAAGATTTTTCATCAATTAAGCCATGTTTAGAACCAACATTCGAATGCAGGGTTAAAAGAGATTGTGCAAACTCATAATTCAAGGAAATTTTATATAAACCATCACATAAAATTTCATGTCCAACCGAAAATGAATTAAACATCAAATTGAGTTTTCCACAACTAAAAAACTGAATATCCAGCAACATCTAATTTGGATAAAGACATTAAATTCCTAGAAATCGAAGGTACATAAAAAGTGTCTGTAAGATCTATCTGATGACCCGTCTCTAAGAGTAGGCGATAAGTTCCAACAGTCTCGACCTCCACTTTGAGACGGTTCCCCATAAAAAATCTTTCACTTTCCTTCGGTTTCCTGGATGTAAGGAATCCCTGCATTGAATTAGTTATGTGAGTTGTGGCTCCAGAGTTAATCCACCAAGTATTAGAAGGAACTTCAGCAAGATTTGATTCATAACATACAAAAGAAAGATTCATACCTTTCTTTTCGAACCAAGCCTTTCTCTTGTTGCAATCCTTCTTCATATGTCCTTTTCTGCCACAAAAGTAGCATTTGACAGTGAAACTCTTTCCATGACCCTGGCTACTTTCCCCAGGTTCATTCCCTTTCTTTGGTGGAAACCTCTTACCTCTTCCATACTTTCCCTTCTTATGTATAGCTCCTTGAGTTACTGCCAACACCGAGTGATGTCCTTCTTGCCTCAGTCTCACTTCCTCTTGAATGCACATATTAGTCAGTTCATTCAGATTCCACTTATCCTTATGAGTATTATAGTGAATCTTGAATGGTCCGAATTGAGGAGGAAGTGAGTTGAGGATGAACTGTACCAAGAAGGATTCATCTACTTTCATTCCCAGTGTTCCTAACTTCGCAGCTTTATCAGTCATATTGAGGATATATTGTTGGACTCCTCTACTACCATCATATTTCATGGTAGTTAACTCAGCCATAAGAGTGCCAGCCAATGACTTATCAGCAGATTTAAACCGGTCTTTTACAACAGTTAAAAGTTCTGAAGCGTTAGCAGTCTGAGGGAGTGAAGCTTTGATATTGTTGGCAATGGTCATTTTAATGAACATGAGACTGAGTCTGTTCGACCTTTCCCAGGCTTTAGCATGACTAATCTGATCTGCTGTACTTTCAGCAGTGATTTCCTCAGGTTTCTCAACTAGTAGAGCCATGTCAAGATCCAGTACACCCAGTGTGAATTGGACATGTTCAAACCATTCAGAAAAGTTTGTACCATTCAGGGCTGGAATGCTAGATCCATGAGAGTGAAGGGAAGTGGGAACGTTCACTGAAACAAAATAGGACAATGCTCACATTAAGGCCTCGAATCAATACAAAAGCATTAAATTTTATGAAGATGAACTATTGATATCACTTTGATTTCTCCTTTGGGCGAAACCTAAGCATATCCAGTGTTCACTCTACAGGTGAGACCTTTTATCACCTATGTAGGTCTAATATAATTTATGCCACCTAGACAGTAAGTCATGTTATCTTTGGGCATCCAATTCTACACCACTGAGTTGCATAAATTACACTACCCTACCCGGTTTGTAGTTATTTGAAAGAGACTTTCCTTTGGCGAGTCCCAATCTCCTAACTAGAACCACCGAGAATATTATTGACTTTAATGTCACCCTTATTGACAAATCTTTTATGTAGTTGTATATTCATAAGGCTCATTAATGTAGGTCACTTTGGCAACTACTAAATCAATAAACCATATGAATATAAAACTAACCAACAATATTCTCTAACCTTTTATTTGAGTTATTCTATAATACTCCAATATTGTCACTTGACCAATTCAATCAATATTAACACAATAACATTAAATGTGTAACATACATTTATGATTGAATTAAACAAATATTAGTCGACTGGTCAAGGTAGTACCAGTCGACTAGGGACAAGACAAGTCGACTATAAAGGAAAGACTAGTCGACTAGGGTCAAGTCAAGTCGACTATAAATTTAAGGTTAGTCGACTAAGGCAAAGCAAGTCGACTCCTGTTATGAAGGTTAGTCGACTGACAGAGAAACAGAGAACCACACATCTCTGGGTCAACCTGTTTAGTCGACTTGATCTTTTGGTTAGTCGACTAATAATTAGTATAGTCGATAATCCTATTAATTCTATTAATATTCCTCTAATTGTGTAATCACTTGGATTAGAATTAATTTTTGGTTGAATTACAAACCCTAATTTTTCCTATTGAAAAGGCTTCAGTCGATTAAACAGTTATCAGTATACGGTTTCTGGTTCATCGACTGTTAGTCGACTTGCCCGAACCACTAGTCGACTAGGTCCCCTCCCAGAAAAATTAAGGCTCTCTGTTTTTTACTGTTTAGTCGACTGAAGCCTTTTCAATAGGAAAAATTAGGGTTTGTAATTCAACCAAAAATTAATTCTAATCCAAGTGATTACACAATTAGAGGAATATTAATAGAATTAATAGGATTTTGAAGAATAGCAACTAAAACTTCTTTAAAAATCTACAGTAGAATGATCAAAATTTACAAAACCTAATTTTCCATCTTGAAACAGTTAATCATGGCAAAACCTAAATTGTACATAATCTTAATTCTGAGATGCATAGATTCTTAACCACGCTCTGATACCAAATGTAAGAATTAAAACTTAATGATTTCATGAAGATCAAATTACCCAATAATAGATTTTAAATCCATACATCTCAAGAACAAATATATAATAAATACATACCTGAAGCCATATGAACGATTGATGAAGGTGGATTGATGTAGTTCTCAATCTCTTTCTTTTCTCCTTGCAAAAACCCTAATCTATAACACTTTCTTCTCTCTGTCTCTTTTTCTTTTCACAAGCCCAAAAACTGAAAAGTGATGGATGCTCAAAAAAAAGGGAGGTTTGTTTTACTATAATGGAGGAGAGAAGAGGGTCTACGTTTGCAAGTAACCATATAGATAAAACCACCCATCATGACCCTTAATATCCCATATGATTATTAAACTTTATACAAATGTAACCTTTATATTGGGCACTTATATATCAGTTAACTATTATTATGGAATCCAATTAATAAGTAAAAGGTTAGTGTGCCACTTAATGTGAGACTAACATGCGACTCATGATCGCAGTCCTCTAGAGGACTGACTCTGCAATATGACATTTTCTAAGGACTGAGATCATGGTCACAGTCCTCACAAAAACTCAAAAATAAAGCATTTTGTGAGGACTGCGACCTCTTTTAGGATTGTGATCATGGTCACAATTCTCATAAAGACTCAAATATATAATATTTTTTATGAATACTGCGATCATGGGCGCAGTCCTAATAAAGAGGACTGCGATCATGGTCATAATCCCATAAAGAGTGAGAAACATGACATTTTTGTGAGGACTGCGATTGCGATCATGATCGCAGTCCTCATAAATGGTGCATTTTATGAAGACCGCGATCATGATCACAGTCATCAAAAATAAGGCTGCGATCATTTTGTGAAGACTACGATCATAGTCGTTATTCTCAGAAATAACTCATTTTTATGAGTACTGCGATCATAGTCATAATCTTATATACTGTGATTATTTTATGAAGACTGCGATTAAAGTCACAACCCTAAAAACAGAGCATTTTCGAAGTGGACCGTTTTTTTGAAGCAATTATTAAGGAAAATTTTCGTCTTTCGCCGCTGATGAGCGCTTCAGCGCTTGACACGTAAGCACGCATCTTTACTTTTAAAAAAGAGGTGACTGAAACGAACAAAATTATGACGCTGAGTTTTTTCCTAATTACGATTCGACATGAGGGGTGTAGCGAAATGCCCCAAAATTTAAATCAAATAAAAGAAAAAAGAAAAAAAAATTTTAGAAAGAAATGATATGAAAGTATAAGGAAAAGGTAAGATGTATAGGTGAAAAAATAGAGGAATTAGAATGACATAAATCAAAAAGAGAGAATAATTGAAAAGGAAGAGAAAATTGGTGAAATAAGAAAAGAAACAATAATAAAAGAGAAATGAAAGAATCTTCAAAAGGAAAATTTTAGCAAAATATGGTGATTCATTCTCAAATCAACGACCATTTGCACCCCCATCTCTCTCTTTCTTGATTTTTATGAAATTATGCATGTAAGCCATGCCAGCACTTGGAAATTGCATAAAAGATTGCAGAATTTGCATACGTCACATGATTAAAGATTGCAGAAATTATTCATAACCTTTTACTGAGAGAATACTCGAATCTTTTTCCTTCTCCTGATGGACATTATTATCAAAACATTACATGTCTAAATATTAAGAGCTCATGTCTTCCTGTAAACCTGAACTTACATGCAAAACATGAGACGCAATGTTCTCTCAAAAAAAGAACAGAAAAGAAAAAGAAAACACTTAGGTTTTCTGAGGCAAACATTTAGGTTCATGATTTATGCGAATTTTCAAGTTAGACCGTGTGCAGATATACCAAGTTGATCAATATATACTGATCGTCAAGAAACGAAACATTCAAAGAAAACTAATATCTGAATCAAGGCCCTGTTAAGTGTCTATCTTCTATCAACAGCAGAGTTTAACTAATGAAAATTTGGACATAAAATGATCAAGATTTACTTGAAAAAAAATGAAGATAATTAGCAACACAATCTTAGCTCAAATCAGGCATCACATTAATTCTCCAAGTTTCATCAATCCTCCTACAACCTTCTCTTTTTTATTTTATTTTATGTTTTTGGGGAAAAAAAAATGGGGCCTTCTACTCGAAAGCCTCACTCTATTGTATAAAGCTTCATTCTAAGATAAGCAAACAACTCTGCAGTGTCAATGTACTTCTAATGTCACTCTTTATGCATAGAACTCCTAGTTTTGTGGTGGCCAGCTAGAGCATTAAATTTGCAACATTCTTGATTTCAATATCTTTTAACTCTGGATCTTTTCCTCCTCCCCAAATCAAAACCAATTTCTTGTTAGTTGCAGAGACATTCCCAGCCATCTTAACAAAGCAGTAGGCCCACGTTACGAGGATAATCAGATTTTTTTTTTCTTTCCAACACTATTTCAAAGTCTAATTTAGATAAGAAACCCACATAATCACTGCACTGCTCATTAATGGGTCCCATAAGAAGCTAAGATAACCAACACACCCCCCCCCCCCCCCCACCGAAAAAAAAAACACACATCCCTCCCTCTCCAAAACACAACCTGCAACATGGGGGAACTTAAATATATAGATAAATTAGTAAAATAAAAAGAAGGGATTATCCTCCCCATATCTAATACATGCTCACATCTATCATGGGTTACTGCAGAGAACCATCCAACTCAATTTTATTGTACAATATAACTCACAACATCACAAAGTTATGGGAATTCTTTTACAATGTATGGCAACAGGAGCTCTCCCCATCCAAAACAGACATATCACTCATAGAGACCCAAATAAGCAGACGAGATTTTTTCAAGAGCAAGTAATATTGGTATAATGTGTTCAAACACAGTAATATACAGACATTAAGGTTTAAAATGACAAACTTTTATGAGAACTACAAAGTCTAATCATAATGGCTCTGCTCTTACAAAATTAGCTAACATACACATACAAAGACATGCACTTAGAGAGAATTCAAGGTACCTTGCAGCAAATATGTTACAGATCCTGGCAGAGTGTTGGGAAATGAGAACATGAAGTTGAGTAGTCTTGACAGATTATAAGTAATTGGCATATTTTGGATGTAAAACCCAGAAGCCTTCCATTTGACAATATACAAACTGAGTGAATTGTGGGAAAATCCAGTATGTAGTTGAATTTGGGAAACAAGTATAGTGAGGCACTCATGAACAATTCTTTATGTTTCTTCACTCTCCTCAGTCTTCACACGAGCCCAAGTATTACTGGTGTTGGTGCAGCATCTCTTCTGAAGCGGGTTACAACCCAAGAAGATATCCAATAAAAGCCCCAAGCATCAAAAAGCCTGCTCCCATCACATATGTTGGACTTTTAGACTCGACAACCACCTTGCCACCATCAACGTTTCGAGGAAGGCCTGATGGTATCTCTACCAGGCCTGATGATATCTCTAACATGTCATGAATCTCACCATCATGATTCCCGATATAGGTAAGTGTCAGTTTCTCCCTCGTAGCAACAAGCCTTGTGTACCCGAATTCACCACCACGATACATCGACCTTATAGGTTGAGGGTAGATCGGAACATCTTTATGGTCAGGCCTTGGTTCCCAACTTGCTTGCCAATCTTGTCCTGCCATTCCAATTACCACGTGCACAGGTGAACCCCCATAATACGTAAAGTTGGAGGATACATCTGCACAGTTGTAGTTTTTCATGGGGCAGAACCTCTCATACCTGTGGACATGACCCCACAAGGCAAGTGTCACATTGTTCTCCACTAAAAGTGGTTCCAAACTCTCCAGCATTCTGTCTCTCATTGGAGCATCCCTTAATTCATTGCTTGTTGTGTACATGGGACGGTGGCCTTGGACAACTATGAATGGTGTTTTAACTCTATTTACACTCTCCAAATCAGCTTTAATAAAATTATACTGATCACTGCCTTTAAGAAAGTTTGTTTCCGTCGAAATGTACAGGAAATGAACCACCCCAGCATCAAAGGAATAGTACAGATTCTGAGTATCCGGAGCTCCAGTTCCTGTGGACAAGGAAGAGTTTCCAGGCATTTTGAATCTGAGGCTGTATGGAATCCCACATTCACCTCCACCATCTGTCCCATAAACGCCATAAGACCATGATGGTCTCCAGGGCTGTAGTGGCCAATCATACTCATGATTACCTATGCAAACATGGTAAGGAACCCTGGATGCTATTGGTTCTATTTGATTGAAGAATTCATCCCACATCCATGAGAAGCCCCTAGCATAGCTGATATCCCCTATATGAGAAACAAATGCAGCCTTATCACCAAGACTCTCAATATCGCGGATTATCCACTTCACAGTTGATCTGCTTTCCTCTTGTGCGCGGTAAAAGGTTGCATAAGGGACAGCAGTTCCCATGTCCCCAAATAAAAATGCAATTGTCTCATTTGCATTATCGTCACGAGAAATAAAGCTATGGATAGGACTCCATCCTCTTGCATCGCTGCCAACCTAGGAAAAGATACCCAGTGTAAGTAGAGGTGCAAAATTTCTGCTACAGAGTTGTTGCCATATAAATATTTACCAAACGGAAAAGAAAAAGAACAGATATATTCTTAGTGTAGGAAGATATTATAAAATAAGCAAAGAGCAAGAATTTATATGGAAAGTCTTGTGTCAACCTGAAAGTTACTCTAAACAATAATTTGATATCAAATGGATGGCATAACGCAAAGCATTAACCAAGAAAGATCTCATCATGCAGACAGCATATCCATGAAAGGATGCAAAGATCAAATCCAATGCACTTTAGTTTTCAGCATTGCCGGTCTTTGAGGTGGTTAAATCAAGAGTTGTCAGAAATTTGGGATCCAGCATCAAACAAAATTAAATATGTCCCTATCCAACTATATCACACAGAATTTTGCATGCAATTTTCTCTTTATAAACTATTTTTTTAACACACCTATGGAATCAACTAATTCAAAAGTTAAACAATTAAAATCAAATAAGCAGGAAATTTGGAACCCAAAACACCTGTCTGAATAAGCTCATGAAATGTTGAAGACCTAAATTAATAATAACCATTGATGCAACAATATTTAACCAGATACATGCGAACATAATGATGAACATTATAAGCACCATGAAACAACACCAAATCAAAAGGATTTGGCCATTTCAATTCAGGCCTTAGAATAATAGGATGATAATCCAACCAGAGATTTAGGTGACCATAGTCACACACAAAACAGAATGGATATTCTCAATCTTATATCACAACTCAGTTCATGTATGCTGAACCCCAGTAGATTCTTTCAGATGATCACTTAAGGGCCTCGGCAGCTCACGGCTTGCCTCACCTATACTAAACTAGTTCTAACATTCCCACTTAATTTAATCAATGTTTACATAAACTTCCTGCTCTATAAAGTATAAATCTTCAGTTAGCTGCATGAATATTTCTTCTCCACTTAACTTTGCAAGGGCCATCCCCTCGCTTAAATTAAGAGCAATAATATCCTTTTTAACTTCCTTGAAACAACTACGCTAAACAACTTTGCTTAGGCATAACCCTAGACCCTGTTACTCAATTAACTACAATCATATAACTCCCTTACTGATGCACTTACTATGTTGAACGTGTCCAAATCATTATCAATCAATTTCCCCTTACTTTGTCCTCACTTGAAGCTGCCTCAAACTTCTTCCATATGCATTCATTTCTTATCCTATATTTAGTGTGTTGTGACTCATCCATCTCAAAATTGTCCTCTTAGTTACACAATTTTTTTGGACATGTTTCTTTATTTCCCAGCATTCTCACATATAAAGTGTGGCAGGCTGAAAACTATCTTCTAAAACTTTTCTGTTAATTGCATATTCTTTCCATGATCACATAAAACTGTAGAAGCACTCTCCACTTTACTAGCCCCGCTTTGATTCTATGGACAACAGCCTTGCTTAATCTCACGAACATAATGAACAATAGATCCTATGTTGCTAAAATGATTACTTCAATGTATTATAGTTTTGCTGAAGACGCAATCCATGTGTAGTACTTTGGTCATGGCATGGTAAGCACTCTAGAAAGCTTTTCTCCAACTTTCAACTTTAAAAATTATCCCTTCTCCGGTATCATCAATTAGAACAATCATTGACAAATTTACATGCATAAAACATATTGTAATACTTTAAACAATTAATTAATCAATTAAAGGCGCACTTAGCCATTCATATATAATTTCATTAAATTTATAAGCTACAACAAATTCAACCATAAAGAAAGTAGATGATAAGCAATTCAAGTACAAAATCATGAGAATGCAACAAACCTACCAAAGTTAAACTTTATCAATTCATAAAAGATGACTACACGAAATGCAAGATATAACTGCCCCTTGTTATTCAATAAACATTTATTTATCAATGAGAACTGAGCTAATAGAGTTCAATATATTAGACTTGTAATGCTTTTAAGTCTAATTTAATTTTGGACCTAACCAAATCAATTGGATATTTGCACCCGCCCACTTTAACATATGTTATTTGACCCAATAAAAAATTGATCAAGCCTAAATGGTTTGGGTCTAGACACGTTTACAATTACACTTAGCCATGAGTATATTTAAATTAAAATGTGGGACTCATCTACACGTGTAGAACTCGTGTTATCAATCAAGGGTCTAGATCTATGATGAGTTGAAGTAGGATTCCTTGATGCTATATATATCATGCGTAGGGTTCCCTTTCTACCACAATGACCTCATCTCTCTCTTGGAGGTCTCTCATCTCCTCTAAGAATCAAGAAGAGAACTTGGTGGCTGGAGAGAAGAATCCTCTTCCTCAACTCCGGCGTCTTCGAGATCGTGCAACATTCAACATCCCTTTCGTGATGGAATCAGGTATGCCTAAAACCCTCCTTCCCTTTGATCATGATAAAGAGGCTATGCATGTAATGAGATATTATTTGGAATAATTATTAGATCTAACAATTGACACCAGAGCCTCCTCTTTATCAGTTTTCGGGATCTACAGAACTTTTTGGTCTCGATCTATTAAAATTACAATTGATCTCTTTATTTAATTCAATAAAGAATTATTTTTTGTGTCTCAAATAATGAATTAAATTGAGATGATTAAAAAAAATTATGTATATATCTTTTTCGAAATTTTTTTCTGTGTTATTATTTCAGAAATATTTTCTGAAAATTAAAAAAAGGAAGTTCCTGCAGCGCACGCATGCATGCACACATGCATGCGCTACATGCGCAAGTGCACGCAGAGACACGACAGAAGCCTGCAAGTGCATGCTGAGATGCATCTCTGCATGCGGCAGGAGCCCATGCATGCATCTCTGCATGCGGGCGGGAGCCTGCATGCTCCTGACATGGGCCTGCTGTCGCTCGCGTCCCACCGGCCACCATGGGCCGGCGGTGGTCAGTGGCAAAACACAACACAAAAAAATGGTTAATTATTGATTTGAGTTTCATAAATTAATTAAAATTATGAGATTATTTAGTATTCAGATATTTAGAAATAGAATTTTATTCCAATAAGAAAATCTACTCCTAATTAATCTGATATTGAATTTTAATTGGGATTGTTGAAATTGATTTGGGTTTTAAGGTTGAGATAGAATTCTACTATATTAAGAGAATTTTGGATAAAATTCTAATTAAATAAAGAGACCTAATCTCAATTAATCTCAAATTAAGCTAATCGAGTTTTATTCAGTTTATTAAACCCGACCCATTAAGGAAACTCATAAGTTAACCATTGCAGGTCGGGTTTGATCCAGATCCGATAAGCACTGCAAACCCGTTTTGCCAAAAGAAACTTCAATTAGCCGTTGCGGGCTCATTCGATCTTTATTTTGGGCGTGTAAACAGCCGTTTCGAACTCTTGACGAGCACTACAGTATTACAAGCACTATACATGACAAAACAGTAATTAGTTGACATAAAGTAGGCATTGAAGTGTATGTTTACCATGGTTATATGTATCCTTACATGCTTCCGCTTCATCAATATTTATTGCTTTAACAATAGGAATATTGATGTTTACTATAGTTGATAACACAGATAAAAATATATACATGTTCAAATATAAACAATTTATAAAAGAGCTTATTTAATTGCGTATATAGTTCATGCGGACAATAGTCGGCCCAAAGGAAGACTATTGTTTGGCTGAATTTGTATGGCGTCAGATACTTGATGTGGATAATGCAAGTAGGAGAATATTAGTGTGTGGTAAGTGACCCAAAGAAAGATTGTCACACTATAGGCCCATATTGCATTACCCTCGTCAACTAGTCTGACAGCGGAACAAGAATACAAATGCGTAGATTTGTGTGGCCCATGCGTGTGGCAATCGGCCCAAAGGAAGGTTGTCATTATAGCCGGGTCATTACATATATTATATGGTCGATATAAATAACTTAAACTTTGGGACCAATCCTATAAAGGGACAGTCGGCCCAAAGGAAAGTTGTTTTCTTATATAGGACCTAGAGTTTAGGGTATCTATATTGGTCCAGTACAGTGTTGACAGAAAGAGACACAACTTGTTCTGAAAGTATGACCGGCAGCTCTATCGGTTAAACTGGTTGCATATTCTAAAATTCAATTTTTTATGGCTATTACAGTAGAATTTTGTTAAATGCAATGTTTATGTTAAGTTGATAAGAATTGTACGCTTATGTAGTCTAAATTGAATGGTACAAATTTTAAGAGGCAGTAAGACCACGTAAAAGATCGTTTTGGATTCATGGCCCTAAACTACACCTTAAGGGCTGATGGCCCCCTACTATCACTAACAAAATACTTCAGTTAAAGAAAAGGCCAATTATAATAAGTGAGAGAGCCCAAAAGGATGTGTCCAATGGTCACAAGCACACTATTTGTATGACTATTAGGGGTTCTATGCCTGATAAAACCAGTGCTAAGAGTTTCCAGTTGAAATAGCCGACTGATTTATTAAATCGAATAAAATTGAGGCAGCACGCATCTTAGCAAGCTGATAAATATACGCTACAATGGCAAAGAAAACATAAGGGGGTACATTATGAAAATATCCAATCTTGTTTCCAAACTAAAAGCACTAAAATTGAAACTCTCTGAAGAGATTTTAGTGACTTCATTCTAATCTCTTTTCTTATAAAGTATAACCCTTTTCAAGATTATTTATAATGATCAAAGGAAAAAGTGGAGTCTTACTGAGCTCATTAGTCACTGTGTTCAGAAAGAAAAGAGATTGAAAAAAGAAAAGACTAAAAATGCTCACTTAGCATTTAGGGTAATACTTCTAATAAGAAAAAGAAAAGTGAAACTAAAAGGAGGAAAATAAACACCACTACAGTAGCCGATCCTAAGTGGCAAAAATGCATGATAAGAAGCCTAAGGTCATTGCATGCTTCTTCTGCAAGAAAGTAAGCCACCTCGAATAGGATCGCATAAAGTACCAGAAATGACTATTTAGCGGGTATATCTCATATTTATGTTTGTTCTGGAATAAATTTAGCTTTAGTGCCACTTCATACATAGTGGATAGATAATTCACATAAGCGATTCAATGCGAAACTTCCAAACCCAAAGGAGGCCAGCCCAGCTGAGCGATACATATACATAGGTGATGGTAATAAAGTTGCAATTGAAACTGTTAGAGTTTGTAGGCTTAGATTAGATTCTAGTTTTTTTGTTTTAAATTTGGATGAAATTTTATATGTACCGTCCTTTTAAGATGAATCGTATTTCTATTTCATTGTTAGACAGATCTATTTTTACTGTTACTTTTGGTAATCAAATACTTAGTCTACTTTTCAAATCTAAAATTGTTGGTACTAGAATTATGATTGATGGCTATATAAATTGAAACTTTATGCTTCATATCTTGAATCTTATATGTGAATAACCTAGGCACTAAGCAAATATTAATTAAAGAAATATTAGAAAGTTTGGTGCTAGACGGAGTTCAGGTGTCTCAAATTTAGTGTATATGGACATTTGTGGTTCATTCCCTACAGCTTCTTGGAATAGTCACGAATATTTCATCACTTTTATAGACGATTACACTCGTTATGGGTACCTATACTTGTTACATGGGAAATCCTAATCACTGAACATGTTTAAAATCTATAAAGCTGAATTTGAAAATCAACTGAATAGAAAAATTAAAGCCGTTAGATCTGATCGTGGTAGTCAGTATTACGGCAGATACGACAGATCAAGTAGATGTCCAAAACCATTTATCAATTTCTGAAAGAGTGTGGCATTATCGCTTAGTACACCATACTAGTGACACCTTGTCAAAATGGTATTGCTGAGAGATAAATCACATGCTAAAGGATATGCTTAGGAGTATGATACCTCACACTACTCTTCCAGAGTCATTATGAAGTAAAGCCTTAAGACGGTTGTCTAGCTCCTTAATAGAGTACCTAACAAAACAGTAACTAAAATCTCATATGAGTTATGAACTAGAAAATCTCCCTTAGGCATCTACATATTTGGGGTTGTCCAGCGGAAGCTCGGCCATATATACCATATGAGAAGAAGCTGGACTCAAGGACAGTTAGTTGTTTATTCGTAGGGTATTCTGAGAGGTATAGAGGCTTTGTGTTATACTATCCCTCCACTAAGAATATAAAGACGAATAATGCTAAATTTTTTTTGAGGATATTCAGAACAATGAGAGTCAACTATGTAAGGATTTCACATTTGAGGAAGAACATATTGTTATACCCATGACAACTGTTTCAAATGATGAAGTAGTTATTCTACTTCAGAATGAAAATATAGTTGTACCTAGATACAGTTCATCCTAAAGTAGATACTGCTGATGAGGTAGAAATTGAAAATTCTCAACCACAAGTGCCTAGGAGATCAACAAGGAAGAGAAAATCAGCCATTGCAAATGACTATATAGTTTATCTCCAAGAGTATGAGTTTGACATAGGGTTAGAGGATGAACCCACATCCTTGAATGAGGCCAAACTCAACATTCACTTCACTATGTGGTCAAATATCATGAAAGATGAGTTAAAATCAATGAAGGACAATGATGTTTGAGATTTAGTAGAGTTGCTTAAAGGAAATAAACAAATTGGTTGTAAATGGGTGTTCAAAACCAAGCAGGATTCGAAAGGAAATATCGAAAGGTATAAGAAACGTCTTGTCGCAAAGGGATTCACTCAAACAGAGGGTATTGATTATAAGGAGACTTTTCCCTGTTTTTTCTTGAATAATTCTTTTAGAATTATCATGGCACTAGTGGCTCACTTTGACCTGGAGTTACATCAAATAGATGTTAAGATTGTCTTTCTTAATGGTAGCATTGAAGAAGAAATCTATTTGGTACAACCAGAAAGTTTTAAAGCTAAAAGTTCACAATATTTGATTTGCAAATTAAAGAAATCTATTTATGGTCTAAAGCAAATATCTCGTCAGTGGTATTTGAAATTTGATCAAGTAATATCCGATTTTGATTTTAAGAAGAATGTAGATGATCAATGCATTTATCATAAATTAAAGAGAGTAGATTTATATTTCTTGTGCTATATATGGATGACATTCTATTAGCAAGTATTGATACAGATCTTCCACTTGAGACCAAGAGTTTTCTCTCAAAAATTTTGAGCTAAAAGATCTTGCAGACGCTTCTTTTGTCACATGCATCCAGATTCAACGTGACAGGACACGTGAAATATTAGGTTAATCACCAAAAGCCTATATCGATAAGGTGCTAGATAGATATGGCATGAAGAATTGCTCTAGGAGAGATAAGTTGAGTCTACTCCAATATCCCAAGAACGACCTACAGAAAAAGCAAATGAAAGACATTTCATATGCATCGGCGGTTGAAAGTCTAATGTATGCTCAAGTTTGTACCCATTCAGACATAACATATACCATTGAGAAACTTGGCAGATACTTGATCAATCCTGAAATTGATCACTGGAAGACTGCCAAGAAGGTAATGAGATATCTAAAGAAGACTACATGAAATCTGATCAGTTGCAACTAATCGGATACACAAATTCAAATTATGCTGAATGTATCGACAATAGGAAGTTCACTTTAGGTTACATTTTTCTTATTGTAGAAGGATGGTGGATTTAGTCGAGAGGCCATTACAGCTACATTGTAATAATAAGAGCTATAGAGCTCTATTGCAATAGTGACAAGAGTTCAGTAAAGTCGAAGTATATCGACATCAAGTTTCTTGTCATCAATGATAAAGTTCGGAATCATATTGTGTTTGTTGATAATGTTAGTACTATTCTTAACATTACAGATCCACTCATTAAAAGATTTCCATCTAAAGTCTTCTTAGAGCATATAGCTCATATGAGGATGGCTAATCATGATGATATCATGTTTTAGTGAGAGTAGATAATTTCATATAACAGACATTATTTCTAAGTGCACTTTATGTATATTTGTTAATTCCGATAATAAAGTGATAACCGCTTTCTTTAAATTTCTCTTGAATTTAATTTGCACATTTGAGTTTGTTAGCAGTTAGACTCATTGGAGTCATAAAATTAGACTCGTTAGAGCCTTAAAGTGAAAACCAATTGGAATTGTAGCTTATTTGATCAAAGGACATTTCCATGGCACACGTCCACATTTGATCTATGTCATTAAGAGTTCTAAAACTTGTGATGTGAAAGGTCCTACCTCGATTATACAGAAAGTAACGACCGCCATGTTCGATGGCAGGACACTTAATGGACCAGATTGTTTTGAAACGTGATTTGTTATCGGTTAAAGTTTTGACGTCATAAAGTTATCATAATATATATTCAGTACGACTTGTTTGGCCCAAGTGGAAGATTGATAGACTCATTATGCTTTAAAGTCTAATTTAATTTGAGCCTAATCAAGTCAATTGGATATTTGCACCCGCCCACTTTAACCTATGTTGTTTGACCCAATAAAGAATTGATCAAGCTAAATGGTTTGGGTCTAGACACGTTTTTAATTACACTTAACCATAAGTGTATTTAAATTAAAATGTGACACTCATCTACACGTGTGGGACTCGTATTATCAATCAAGGGCCTAAATCTATAATGAGTTGAACTAGAATTCCTTGATGCTATATATATATATATATACACACATATCATAGGTAGGATTCTCTCTCCACCACAATGACCTAATCTCTCTCTTGGAGACCTCCCATCTCTTATAAGGATCAAGAAGAGAACATAGTAGCTGGAGAGAAGAATTCTCTCCCTCAACTCCGGCATCCTTGAGATCGTGCAACTTTCGGCATCCCTTTCGTGATGGAATCAGGTATGTCTAAAACCCTCCTTCCATTTGATCATGATAAAGAGACTATGCATGTATGAGATCTTATTTAGAATAATTATTAGATCTAACACAATACAATCAGATTGACTGATACAAGTCGATTTCCTTTCCTATGAGTTGATACTACCACGTGCATCAACAAATGTAACAAGCCTGATACTAAATAGATCAAATATAACCTCAAGAGATTGAATTGCTGAAAACATGTTTCAATTAGTGGACACCTGCGCATCATTTGCTAATTCCTCAAATCTATAATTCAACTGATTTAAGCAACACAGGATACTTTCAAACAATAAAGAAACCACAAAATTCAGTTTTCCAACAAGGAACCATCACAATATTCATAAAAATGCAATCTTTATCTGCTCACCTGATAATAATACTTCTTCCCTTTCTCCAATCCCTTCATCACCCCATAATGAATAAACCCGGGGTCCCTCCACCCGGTGCTTGAATTCGCCGGGTAATCGCACATGTCCTTCCTCTCATACCTTCTCACCTCCGTCCCCACCTCCGTTCCCAGCCTCCCCATCTCCAGCCCGTACCTCACCCGACCGGCCGACCTGTCCCCCATCACAAACACCACCCGCATCTCGTCCACCCGATCCGTGAACGCCAGGTGGACCTGATCGGGCCCCGCCGCCGCCTCGAACCCGACATCCTCCGACACGGCCAGCCTGTGCTTGGTCCCCGGCAGCGGGTTCTGGTCGTGATCGTGGTGGCGGTAGTTGACCTCGCTGCGGGTCCAGCGGAAGATGCGAAACTGGTAGTTGGATCGGAGGTTGGTGAGGGGGAGGGAGATGGATCCGGATCCGGTGAGGTAGCCGGCGGAGGAGTTAAGAAAGAGGTAGCCGATGAAATCCTTGTCCGCAGAGTTGGGCGGCGAGTAGATCCCGAGCCAGTCGAGATCGGTGGGGGACTCAACGCCGGCCCATTCGATTCGAACGGTGTTGTTGGATTTGGTTAGGGTTTTGGGGGTGACGGAGATTGAGACGTGGGAGGAGGACGAAATTGAGAGGGAGAAGAGCAGGAGGACGAGGGAGAGGATTAGGGTTTTGGGGGACGCCATTGACGAATCTGCAAGAAGACACAGAAGGAGATGGTGGGAAAACTTTAAACGAGTGGAATCGGAAGAAGGAAGCAAGTGACGCTTTTTTCATGGGAGGGGCTGCGAGAAATTATTATTGCAATTAACGGACTGCAATTTGCAGGCATGGAGGGGAAAAGAGGGGGTGGTTTGTAATTAGTAAATTGTTGTGCGGGGTTTATTCCATGAATATGCGGACAGTGACATGTTGTTGCTTGCGTGGGATGGTATCAAATATCTAAACGGGTGACACAGACATTTCGCCAATCAATAAAAAGACCGAGATGGCAACTGTTCGGGTGCGGGCCGGATCCTGCAGCCCATCCGGATCCATTATATATTTGTAGGATCTACTTTAGAGATCCAAACCTACTAATAAAACAAGAATCCACGGGACTAGTTAAATCCAATAATTTTTCAGATTTGGATTTGGATGTTCTAATATTGATAGATCCGAACCCGATGGAGCGCTACCAGTCCCACCCCTTGCTTCTGATTTGTTTTGCTCAAATTTCTTAGTTAAGTTCATATGGTATCAAATACAAAAATGGGAAAAAATTCCACGCCATTTGCTTGGTCTGCACGCTCCTGAAGCTTCTAAATTTGTTAATATATTATTATATTATATTATATTATATCACTGTCAACGGACCCCACCCGACAAAAACCTAAAATTTGGAAAGGAAAAAACCCTCGTTTTTTCTTTTTGGGTTTCCTTCTCCCTAATTCTTGCAGCCCTAATCGACGACAAGATTTCATCATCTCTTCCGTCTCGTCGATTTCTCGAAGCTCGATCGTCAATTTTGGTGAAGGTTCATCGATCGTTCGTTGTCTTCCATTGTAATTAACCTGATAAATATTGATGAAAATTATGAATTTTATAGAGCTAACTATTTTATGATTTTACGAATTTTGATCTTGCTGCGGATGAATAGGGTTTGTTGAAGGCATTCGCAAACATGGCTACCAGTAAGTTCCCTTCATTCTCTCTAATTATTATTTGATAGAGATTGGGAGCACCTTTTTAAAGGCATGTATTTTATGTGGGGGGTTTCACAGGAATTCAGTTTGAAAATTCTTGCGACGTTGGGGTCTTCTCCAAGCTCACAAATGCTTATTGTTTGGTTGCAATTGGGGGGTCTGAAAACTTTTACAGGTTTCCTCTCTTTGAGAGAATTGTTTTCCTTGATTATTGTTAATTTGCTGGTATTCACAATTAACATTTTTTTTGGTTGGCAGTGCATTTGAATCTGAGCTTGCTGATGTTATCCCTGTGGTCAAAACTTCCATAGGAGGCACCAGAATTATTGGGCGGCTTTGTGCAGGTGAGAATTGTTGAGTGCATTGAATTAACTAAGAATCTAATTACGGGTTTCTGTCATGTTTGCCTGACTTTTTCTGATCTTTTTATTCAGGAAACAAGAATGGACTTCTCTTGCCTCACACCACCACTGATCAAGGTAATTTCGTATAGAAAAAAAACTTAGAAATAATTTGCTGCAGCAAGTTTGGTTGACTTTTGTTTCCTTTGTCTCATTTGAAAGCCTGGTTGAATAGTTAAGTACTTTATCTATATTGGTATCATTCACTTAAGTTTTTGTGCCTTAGAGATGGGCAATCCCTCGGAAGAAGCTACTGTTGTCCTGGCTTAGACTTTTCTAGTATTTTGGAATTTGGAATCAAAAGAGTTCTTTGGTTGTATGATCTTAAGGGCGTGTTTGGATGTAAGGAATCGGAGTGAAGTGAGGAAGTGGGGAAGTATAATTGCTCATTTCCCTATCTATCCAAACACCGGAAAAAGAAAATAAGAAAATCCCCTTTTTCCTTTTTCATCTCTCTTTTACACAACCATTTTCTCACTTCCAGAGTGCTACAGTTAATTTTGTGGTCATGTAAATCTCATTTATAATAAGTTATAGCATAAAACAGTTAATTTTTTGGTCATGTAAATCTCACTTGCATTCTAATTACAATCTATTTTTTATTTTTCTTAATTAATTTTTATTTTAATATTATTTTGCGGTCAACTTTGTGGTCAACTTTTCCATTTCCACTTTTCATTACCATCCAAACACCGGAAACGACAAAACATTTTCCAAACCACACTTCCCAACAACCATCCAAACACCAGAAAATTTATTACTTATTTCCCTTTTTCCTAAAGGAAATAAATCTTACTTCCTACTTCCTCACTTCACACCAATTCCTTAAATCCAAACAGACCCTAAGTTGAACAAAAGGGGTAGGTACTTGGCCGTTGGCCTTGTAGGTCACGGCAGGGCCCTTTCTTGTCATAGTTGGCTTTGCCAATGATTTGGCATGGAATGAAAAGAGGGGTCGCATTGTCTTTAACAATCAATTGTGTATGTTGGTAAATTCTTTCTTGAGGTTCTCGACTTGTGCTCTTGCTCCACAATTTGATAGGAAAATTTTTGGATGAAAATATGGATTATTTAATTAAGTGGGTCACAATATTGGTGCCCATATTTTTGTGAGTGTAATGCTTACTTCTTATCTTAGGGATCATATCCATGAAGTTCCTGCCCTCTGTGAGTCTTAACCAACTCATTCCTCTTTTCATGTTTCTATCTTATTAGATTGATGTCGTGAAAAGACTATGGCCCCAACATTAACCCCCACCCTACTCATACCCCACCTGCACCCCTAGAAAAAGTAATAAAATAAAAATAGAAGAAAACCCCCCAGTGAACATACAGATTAAGAAGGAAAAAAAAAGTTATTGACAAATGTTCTATACATCAACATGTTGCAAAAGAATAAAGGACAAATATCATATGAAAGTAACATAGAGAAGAATGCCTTAGAGTGTACATTGTGTGTCAATCTGATTGTAGATGGCTAATTTTCATTTTATCCAATATATTAGTGGTTCTAGCTTGAATTGGTTTGGGTGCATTTTCGGGTTGTGGATCAAGCACAAATCATTTTGAGAAAATTTTGAGGTCAAATTCCTATCTAACTCTTGTTTATTTATTCAAGTTTTTATGGTGCTGTGGTCACAAGTTTATGCCGGTCTTCATACCGCATTTCAAGTCAAGATTCTTCTTGGGTCAACAATGTTTTGATTGTTCCCTTTTTAAAAGCATTGGAAAGCGTATTGGTTTGGGTTTTACATTGTTTCTTTATACATTAATGAAATTAAATTGGACCTCTAAAACAGTATTTCTGAGAAAAATGTAAAACCACCTGTGAGCTCGTGAAACAATATAGGCTCTAGGACAATCACTTTGCTATGAAGTGATTTATTGGGCTGGTTGTGTAAGTTACTTTGTTGGGAATTAGTTACTATAAAGGGCTTAGGGCCTTGTGAGGTTTTAGTTAGAGGCCCTGTTCAGGAAACAATATTTAGGTTGATGGGGGAGTTGGTGATAATGTGGTGGGGGAACATGCTGCCTTTACAGGTGATGACATTTAGGAACAATTACTGTTCACTGTTTATTCTTAATTCTCTTGTTATCTTTCTTTCCATTCAACTGGACAGCCTGGGCTGTTATCTAAAGACTGAGGGCTTTCCTTCTCACCTCTTTATTCTTGTTTCTTTCTGTCAGTTTAACATTCTTATGAAAGTAGTTGAAATCTATGTTCATGAATTTTTCTGTTGAAAGAAGTCTAACATTTTGACTTATATTTGGGATGTTGTAATGACCTAAAGTTTTGTGCCCTGCAGTAGTCCAACATGAAAAAACTGAAATTATGTTTTCAATAGGTACAAAATTGGAGCTTAACACTGTTCTAAAAATCGGATTAATCGGCCGATTAATCCTATTCGGTGACAGCCCGCTTAATATTACATTAATCGCTTTGATTATGCGCTCAGGCGATTAATCGGGTCCAAAACAATTAATCCCCGATTAATGCCCGATTAATCCGATTAATCGTTTAGGTATTTCATATGTTTTTTATTTGAAAAACTTCACTTTGTGTGTGTTGGATCGCTAAGTAGTTTATAATATTGATGATTTGATAATAATCTTTTATTAAATAGTAGATGAATTGTTATTTATTAAATAGTAGATGCATTATGATATTTTATTATTATATATTTGCATAAAGTGATACTTATGTTTTATTATTTTTGATTATTTTTCAAATTAACTTATTTAGCAATCTTTCTTCATCATTCTTTAAAGTTCATTATTTTGATTGATAAATTGACTAATTTTTTTATTATCTTATTTTGTAAGTAAGTTCTTTGATTTATATTTATGTTGTAAAATTTGAAATCTTAGATTACTAATGTGAAGAGATAAGTTCTTTTACTTCTTCTTTTTTACTATTATTGTCTTGTTCATCATATCATGGTTTATAACTTCACATCTAGATATTGTCTTGTATAATATTTAGGTATTTTCAACAATTAACTGTATATATTCATATGTAGTTGTGTATAAATATAATTAAATATATTAAAATTTTCAAAAATGATTAATCTCCGATTAATCCGATTAATCATTATTCAGTATTGGACCGTACGAATAATGAAACCGATTTTTAGAACACTGGAGCTTAACAGAATGAAATGCATGAAAAATGAAGGCACATCCTTGAAGACTGACTAAAAGAGCACAGTGAGAGAGAATTAGATAAAAAAAAATGAAATAAGGTGTCCACACAACAGGCCATGAAATCTAATTATATTTATTCCTAGAGACAATCAACAAATATTTATAAATTTCTTTTTTGAGAATAATAATGTCTAACTATCCCTTACGTTCCTTCCCTTGATTGGATGAGAAAGTTTCCCTCTTTGTTGGGGCTTTTATCGAATCCTCTTCCATAACCAGCAAACACCTTTATGAACAGTTCAAATTCTTCAACTATTCTTGAAATTGCTAATTTTAATGTCAGTAAGATTTATGGATTGTAGGAGTAATGGCTGTGAGATTCTTGTTAATTATAAGCATGGGAACACCATAATTGAAGGCTGTTCAAAAACTTGGCTGAGACCGTTAAAAAAATGGGTGCGCATTTTGAAGCTACAAAGGAACTTAAACAAGGGCATGACATAAAGTTCAGGCATAATATATTATAGGACATATTGATGTAGTTAGTTTTATGCTATTATGTAGCACGGACACTCCTATCATGGAGCCGTGTTGTGTCCAAAACATGTCCAACACGCGTATCGGATTCACATATCGTGTGTATTTTAAAGAATTTGTCATGTATCCGTCTGTCGTGTCCATTTCAATGTTTCCGTGTCCGTGCAACATAGGTTTTATGTTAGAAAGAGCAACAAATTAATATTATTGATATTTTTTTATCTTAGATACTGAATTTTGTGAAAATTTGTTTTCAAGTGAATATTTGAAAACATATTTGCCTAATATTTAGGCAGATCAAGGGTGTCCTTCTTTTGTTCATTATATATTTTCTTCTTTTACCCTGTAACATAACGTGACATTTGGTAAAGGATTAAATTAAAGGTTAAGGCATTAACTTGCCAAACACAGAAGAATGGGACGTGTGATAAGGAATTTAATCCTTCTTTAGCTTACTAAACCCAAATAAAAAACACAAGGATTTAACTAACCCGTCTTGAAAAGTTAAGATGGGTTAACCCCCAAAATGGAGGGTTAACAAGTTGGTCTCTCTTGACATATTAAGAGATAATTTTATTTTTGTATAGGAATTTTTTTATCCTATTTAACCCCAAACGCTTAAATATGCACAAAATTGTGTTAAATCTTTTTTTATAATGGGCTAACTAATTAACCCTCTTTCTTATTTTTTTTCTGTTACGGCATGTTATCTAATTTAACCCACCATCCTAATCCTTTTTTCTTAATCGTTTTCGAACGTAGTCCAAGTGACTGTCCTGTGCTTACACATTAATCATCTAGTTTTTATCATTTATGAGCTTGTTGCTTCTATGTAGCTGACATGTTGTCTTCTTCGTGTACTTCTTTCCAATGATTTTACCCAATCCTTCCGTACTTGATTGCCACTGTGACGCTTGCTAACACATCAACAAATGGCAACATCATTTTTTCATGCCAGATATAAGGATCGTGTGTGTGTGTAACTGCTTCTTTATTCTGGACAAGTGGGTACTGTTCCCCACTTCACCTTTCGGATTTATAGAGGCTTGTTAGGTGCCTTCTTTGCATCTTTTATACAATGCATTTTCTTAACAGTATGCTTTATAGCAAAACTCTTGGACCTTTTTTATGGCAATGAGTCAGGATTTCTACTTAAAGAACAAAGGGCTAAGAAGGGTTATCTTTGTAGGTGGCTCAAATAAACCCTGGGCACGTTTTATTGTTTGGATTGGATCTTTGGATAGAAGTTAACATATTTATTTCAAGGTTTTAAAATGAAATATGGGATAAACCGAGAGAAGAGGTGGGTTTATGAATCTCTCCTTAAGCTGGGTTAACATTATTTAACTTGTGGGCCCAGATGAAAGTGGCCCTAACAGGATACTTATCTAACAACATAAACCCACATATAACTCTTAACCCCTACTAACCATTGCCCAACAGCATCGTATATCTCCGGTTTGTATCTGCATGGTAAAAGTTAAGCTGGGTTAACTTTATTGTGGGCCCAGGTTAAAGTGACCCTAATAGAATACTTATTTAACAACATAAACCCACGTAAAACTCTCTTAATCCCTACCAACCCATATCCTGCTTACATAGTTTTCAAGTTAACAGCAGTGTTTTAAATGTCGTCCGACATTTTCGAAATGTCGTCCGACATTTCGTTTTCAAGCCCTCACCGTCACGACATCCCCACCCGCATTTGAAATGGCATTTTGGAAAATGTCGGCCGCAATTTCGGGAAAAATCTAATATGTAGGCTGACATTTCGGGAAAATATCGGCCGACATTTTGGGAAAAATTCAATATGTTGATTGGTCTTGGAAGTTGGAGCAATTGAGAAATTTTAACTATGGATTAGTAAATATATGCAAAATGTTTAAGTTAAGTATACCTATCCTAAACATATATATGTAGTTTTGCATAAGTTGTGTATGTATTACCTTGATAAGAATTTTAAAATTGCATTATTTAAGACATCTAGGATATATATTTGTTATCCGTCATGACGTCCGAAATTTACTAAATGGCCCCGAAATATCTCCGAAATCCGACATCCAATTACGACATCCGACATTTTCCTGATATCCGACATTTAAAACACTGGTTAAGAGTGCTGATTGGACGCCCAAAAATTTCATTAATTTAAATTGACTTCACAATTTTTTTTTTTCGGAATGTACCTAACCCTGATTAATTGTTGTTTGGATTTTTTTCTCATGTTAGGACAGAATTGCTATTAGGTGAAATCCTCAAATTAAAATAGGGAAGAAATTTTTAAGAAAAAGGAAAAAAGAAAATCACAAAAGCCGGAGATGCCCCCATACTTTCAGCTGGTTGAATATCTTACCATTGATGTCATGCTGAATGCTGGGGGATAATAACCAAAACTAAAACACTTGGTTAAATTCGCTGAGAGCTAGAAGGGGTTAACCTCACACTACATTGCAGTTTTTTTTTTTTTTTTTTTTTTTTTTTGATTTTTTTTTTTTTTTTTTTTTTGGGGGGGGGGGGGGGGGGGGGGGTGGTGTGTTGGTGTTGTATGTTACGGACATTGTTGTTTGAATTTTGTAGTAATATCAAGCTGTAGTAAATTATTGAATTAGTGAATGGACCTTAATTGTGTACATGGATACTAATATTTTCTTGACCTTATACTGCATCTCACATTTAAATTAATGGTATCTATGGTCTTTTCTCCTGTGGAAAGTAATAGAATTTTAATTTTGTATTCGAAATAGTTGATGAATTCCTTTTACAAACCTTAGTTGCACAAATATCTATGGCTTTTCTGCTCTTCTGGAAAAGCTGTAGGATCTTAAATTTATATTCATGAATTCCTTCTGCAAATCTTGGTTGCATGAGCGGTTACAAAGGCTTAGCTTCAATTTCTGCTAATTACAGTAGAATACCAAAAAGATCTGCTTATTCACGGTATTGACTGTTTCTATTAATGTTTGTTCCAGAGCTTCAACATTTAAGGAACTGCCTGCCTGACCAAGTGGTCGTGCAGCGTATTGATGAGAAGCTGTCTGCTTTAGGCAATTGCATTGCTTGCAATGACCATGTTGCTCTGACACATACTGATCTTGACAGGGTAATTTGCTTCCTTCTGAGTAACTTTTACTATCCAATGAAAACGGCCATCATACAATTTTCTTTCATGTTTCCCATGGTATTGTGACTTCTTCTAGTGTACATTTATGGGTTGGTTTCTGGTGCTTTTGTGCCATGGGCCACACCTGTCTGGATAAAAGATATTCTAGAAGCACATACACATGTCATGTGGCTTTTTTGCATTTTGAATTTTTCAGCATCCATAGATATAGTTCGATGAAATTCTGCATGCGAGAACGAAAATAGGTTCCATTCCACTATAGCTAAAATTTCTATTAAGTAGCCGTTTAATAATATTTTGACTTCACTATTGGAGCGAAATGATATGGGTCTGAACTTTCTTTTTGAAATCAACTTTCAGGAAACGGAGGAGCTGATTGCAGATGTTCTTGGGGTGGAAGTATTTAGGCAAACAATTGCAGGAAACATTCTGGTCGGCAGTTATTGTGCATTTTCGAATAGAGGCGGCTTGGTAAGTTGCCGTAACAATCTGTCCATTATTTGTTGATCATCCTGATATAGGAGTGGAATGAGATTTAACTATTCAACTGCATTCTCATATATCCCATGTCTTGAAACAGGTTCACCCACATACATCCATTGAAGACCTGGATGAACTGTCTACGCTTCTTCAAGTCCCCCTTGTCGCAGGAACTGTGAACAGAGGTAGCGAGGTCATTGCTGCAGGTATGACTGTCAATGACTGGACAGCCTTCTGTGGCTCAGACACCACAGCAACCGAACTATCTGTCATCGAAAGTGTCTTCAAGTTAAGAGAAGCTCAACCGAGCTCAATTGATGAGATGAGGAAGTCACTAATCGATAGCTACGTATGAGTATGAAACATCTTTACGGGTTGCTGGGATTCCAGGTCTTCGTATCTGTGCAATTACAAAGTTTATTATAGGTGTAAATTGATGCTGATGCAAGTTTGATGGTGTACCGCTGAATTTGCCTACAATTTGTCTTTAGTTCTACTTTTTCACAGGACTCCACTGCTGCTTGTATCAAATGCACTGGTTTTAAGCAGCGGTTTGAGAATCAACATTGTTCTTTTTGGTTGGTTTTTCTCCGAGGATTTCTTATATGGGCTTTGTGCTTGATGCTAGAATTTGTGCATGCTTTGTGAGGGGATATCGTGTCCTAGTAGCTGTCCTTTCCACAATTTCTTTCTTAGGGCATGTTTGTTTCAGAGGAAAAAAAAAATAGGTTGGAAACTGCTTATTTTCTCTAAAGCAGTGGGTCCGGTTTATATTTTCTTGGCCTGTGTGTTTGGCAGGGAAAAAGAGAGGGAAAAGGCTTTTCTGTAGCCTTGCAGTTTTCCTCTCCACGCTTGGATTTCTGATTTTGTCAGAAATCCAACTTGTGTTTTTCCAGCCAAACAGACCCCCCAAGGCGCGGGTCAATGTTAATATTTATGTTTACTTTTTCAAATGAAGGAAAAATATTATCTGGATTTATGTTATGTGTCTTTGTTGGGTCATATGTATCAAGTCTGACTACTCTTGCGTCTATTTATTTCTTTGGTGCTACCTGCTCTGCAATCTAATCTTCTAGTTATGGAAAGTTATGAAAAGTTACTCAGATAGGAGTAAATTATATTTTCATGTGTTTTCATATTCTCAAGTTATGTCTGAAAAAAAAATGAAAATAGAAAAGTTGCAAGGTCAAAATAATTCAGAGGTACAGAAGCCTAAGCCAGACTGGTAGAATAGACGGGAATACAGTTATAGCATGTACGCATTTTGTAGACGGGTGCGAAAAAATATGATTTCATTCGATGGTATTTTATGAGTTCAAAAATTTTCAAATATAGTTGAGATTTCTTTTATTCAATCTAAGTTGAATACGAATGTGATTCTCTTAAAATTCTTGCTAAATTTTGCAGTAGGCAAGGAGATTTTTTTTGAACGTATAGGACACAAAAAACTGGGTATATAGGCTACTATCAATTCGTAAAGGATCTCATTGTGATTCGCGTGTGCACACTAAGTGTTTCATTCTTCTCTCATGAGAGTTTTTAAATATTACAGAAGTAAAAGTACATTTGTAGAGTTAAATTTTTTTTGAAATTGGTCCCTAGACTTAATTTTTCTAAACTATCACTTACTTTAACTCGATTCAAAAACTACCATGAAGTTGCTTTATTACTGTATAATCTCGTTAAACTTGCACTAGTTTTTGCAGGAAACTCCGTTCCGTGACAACTCTTTTTAAATTAGAATACTTGTTGCGCACATGACCATTATATAATGGAAATAGCCCTCCATCGTCTTATTTAAAGTATCCTAAAATATAGAATTACAGACCTGCACAGGTCTACGGCCCTACTAATTACGAATCTCTTTGTTATTATTTTTTTTCCCCTTTTGGGTAGATCTAACTCCACCTCATCAGCTTGCAAGTACGGATTTGGTTGATTCACACAACTTTTCTACTACTACTACTACTACTACTCTCTCTCTCTCTCTCTCTCTCTCTCTCTCGTGTATGCGACTTGTGTTTGGGATGTCAACAGTAACAATAGCATTTCGAGTCATTACCAAGGAAAACTACCAGAAAAAATGTCAAATAAATAATTCAGAAAAGAACCCTATACTTTGTCGCTATTGCGTAAATTACCACACATTTTCGATATTTTATCAAGAAACTACCATGTACTTTGATAACTATTTCAGAAAACTACTATGAACTTATAACAAATTTCATAAAACTTTCCTGAACTTTGTAAAATGGGGTAAATAGAACTACTCATTTCTGTTAGCAACTTGCCGCCCTGATGACACTGTTCCAGTGTAAATTGTTGATCAAATAATACCAGTCACATAGCACTCACATAACATATGGACAAAAAGCTATTACCACCATGAGATCACATATTGAATATTAACACAACATATTAAAAAAAAAAAATAGCCAAACATATTACCAAGTATTTCATAATCACCACAAGCACTCCTTCAAACATGAAGCTATAGCTGTCTGCAAAACCATTTAAACATCATCATCATTACAATTACCATCATCATCACTAAACTAGTCTCATGTCATGGTCACACATTAGCTTTGTTTAGAAAACATTAACACAATTACATATTTCCCATCATAATTCCAAAAACTTATAATGGCCTCTGCCCAAAACATGGCAAAGAGTAGACAAAAATCAACACAGCTCTCAACCAGTTCTTTTCTCCAACCCCCATTTTAATCCTCACATATAATTCCTATCATTCATGTTATTGTTAGCCATTACCTGCTTCATTGAACAAAAAAAAGGGGGAAATGTCAAAACAGTGTTGAAATTGGCAGTAACTAAAGGTTTCATTAAACATATTGACCCAGTAGTGCTTCATTGAGTAAAGTTGATCACATGTGATGACTGGGTACCCTACAAATGTCGCTGCTGCAGATGGATTGATCTGAAACAAAGGAGTAATATTAAATTAAATTTTGTTAAATCTGTTAGATCTGACAACTAATCAAGATCATCGTTCTAATTGCTCAGGTCGGTATCAGTGGGAGGTTTTCCGTTCGATAGAACATTCCTTAATTACAAAATCACCTTTCAATTCCCTTCCTTAATTAAACACCAATTAGACCGGTATTAGTCAGTCTCAATATATATATTCAATATATCAACAGTAATATTTATGAAAATAAATATTCCAGTATAACCCTGTAAAAAGAATGTTAGTTCAATTATACAGTATATGAAGTGAGGTATGCATATAACGAATCTCCTTAAGACAATTACATTCTCCGCTATGGTACTAATGAGTTGTGGATGCTGGTCTCCCAAGATACAACAATCCTTCATGGTATTTGGATAACACTACCAAATCACCGTACAGTCGAATCTTAGTTAATCAGTACCTTCACTAATCGGATGTAGACAAAGCACGAACCAAGACAAATTTCAGAAAGAATATTTGCCTTAATATGGAGGATTATTCACTGTAAGAGAAAGAAGGAGAGAGAAGGAATTTATGTCCATACAACCCATATATTTAATTCTGTCGCTGTTGTCTTTTAGGAAAGGAAAGAATCAGTCAAAATCTGTGTTTTGAGAATCTCAGAAAGATCACAATTTATAGCGTTGAGAACTAGGCAGTTTGGACAGTTTTGGCAACTGCTCATGTCAGAACTGTTGGCAACGGTTCCTGTCAAAACCGTTCGCGCGCCCAACGGTTCATAGAACCTTCTTGCGCATGGGTCGGGCACAGACGAGCAGACCTGATCTGGGTTCTCTGTCTGTATCCGCAAGACCCGCACCGATTACCTGGACCAAAAAGAACCGACCTAAAACTCGTCCACGCGTGCCGACACCACTACGACGCCCGGCGAGCGGTGGCGCGCACGGGTATGGTTTCTCTCCAGAAGCGCGCGAAAACTCCAGTACCCAAAGAGCACACTCTTTGTTTTCAACTTTTCATATTTAAACATCTCAACTTTTCACACTATATCTAATGTGGGACTAAAGTATTTTAAATTCTTTTAGTCCCCTTTAACTATTGAATTAGGCCAACTTCCGACTTGAATATCTCATTCATTCGAAAACGGAATTGAACATGTGAATATACCACGTTCATCCCTAATGGAAGGAGAACACACTCCAACCATCATGCGTGTGATTCTAGCAACAGATCAAGCCTCAATTCAGCTCAAAAATTCACTTGAAATTCCTCATTTTTCTAACAAAATCATCACGGTATGAAATATAGCATAAAAGTAAAAAAATAATGTTATTGATATAACCTTTGCCTCTTTCTTGGATGTCCATCCATGTACTTTGAAGCTACTATTTTTGACCTTCTCCTCGGACCATGGAATTTAGTTCCCATCATGGACAGGAACTTGACTGGCTTATTATTGGAAGGATACTGCTAGAGATGTGTTTGTTGAGGTATGTTCAGTGAGGCATGACCAGCCTATCATTCCCTTCCAATTGTGATCCCAGTGCCTTGGACATTTAAGTCCAAGTCATGATATCTAGGGAATATAAAACAGAATATGTGAATCTCTCACCTCCTCACAACAGTCAATGGGATTGGAGACTGCATTTGCATGTCTTCAAGCTGTACACTCGCTCGAACCTGCCTGACAACCTGAATAGAGAACAAGGATCAGGTCACATGAAGCATAACCGAAAATAACTATACTAAAGATGTTCTTAGATTTTCTATCCTCTTGGGTGTTTACAACACAGATATAAACCTGAGAATCACAGTTAAATGTAAAAGCAAATGCTTATCATGATGGCATGTTCTAGCAGAGGAAATGGTGTGTGTCGGACACGTTTCGGACAAGATACGGCTCCATGATAGAAATGTCTGTGCTACATAGGCTGCAAGAGCGCATGTCGCCCATCACTTTGATGTTTTCAGTTATCAAACTTCAGATTGAAGAAAATCTACACCTACACCTATTTCTACTGGGTGAAGGGTTTTTTTTAATTTTATTATATTTTTTGAATAAGTGAGGCTAGAAACCTTTTTATTAATAATCAAGTGGGAAGACACCAAGAACAATAATAATAATATTTTTTTTTTTTTAAAAACACTAAGTCAGCTAGTGGCACTGGCTTTCTAAATAAGAAAAGGTGACAAATTTTAAGTGTTAAGTTTCTTGATATACTTTGGTAGATATTATGACATCTACCATATACCTTGATGAAAAAAAATAGCAGTTGTCTGAAAAATAACTGGACTTGTGTATCCATTCTAAAAGAGTAATGATCAATTTGCCGATAACATAACTATATCACGACTTTACTAGGTGCTTAATGAGAACATGTCTGCTGTAAATAGGAAGACCTCACAGATGAATAATATCAAGATGACAGACCAGCAAATCCATACTTCTGAAATACTGATCCACAACTGGGCCTGCATACATCACTTGCATCTCTTGAAATCAAATTTTTCTTAGTTTGAAACCCATCCTTGTAGATCAGTCGGCAACACACATAACAGTTACTGTGAATTCAGTTCTATAACTATTATGCTCCCTCACAATTTAAGGAATCGTTCATTGTTACAGATCCCCCTAATGGAAAAGGCTTGCAAATGTTAAAGCCCAACTAGAGTTGGTAATGGGCCGGGCCGGGCCGGGCCGGGCCCACGTAAAAACACCTAAATCCAAGCACGAGCCAGGGTACTATATGAGCCTAGACCTAAAAACTCATGTACCAATCTATTGGATACTGGGTTGACACATTCGTGTCTCTATTCGTACTTGAATCATGCCGGCCCATTCATGTCAAAATTGGGCTTACTATTTTGTATCTACTTGTGCCTACTTTATACATTTTGTACCTAATAGTTTTAAAAGAGTCAATTTGATAACTTACTGTACAATTCATACATGAAAACTAATAGGGTTAAAATTCATTAACGATTGAAATCATTTTGATATAACTTAAATTGATAACAGAATTAAGCCGTGAAAGCGGTACTATTAATTAGGTCAGCTCATCGTGTCGATCCAGTAGAGCTCCATTCATGCCTTTGCTGGGCCGTGTCGTGGGTCGTGCCATGTTGGGCCAAGACGAGCCCAGGCACGACCCGAAACTAAATGAGTCGTAAATTGTATAGCTCATGCACGGCCCAAAGCACATCATGCCAGCCCATATACTGAATTTTTTCATGCCGCCCCATTGTGCCTTGGGCCAACCTAGGCCCATTACCAACCCTAACCCCAACAAATTTGAAGGAAATTTGGATGAAGGTGCAAGTGTCTTCATGATCATTTGGGTGGTTTTACAAAATGCTCTATTGATATTAAAGAGTTTCACCGCAGTGCATCAAATCCATTGCAGTGCAAATAGTCTGACTATATACCGACCTAACCTTGCATAAAACCCTCATATACAAATAGCTTTAAAAAATGCTGAATTGACTTATAAATTATTTACTGATATTGTATTACAGTCAGACCTATATGCGCATATAGGTTTATATAAGATTAAACAAATACATAGGTATATTATTTGAAAATAGAGATTCATTATGATTAATATTATTTTAACTACCCAAAAGTCCCATACGCTGATATACATTTAAAGACGTGTTAAGGTTTGTTATAGACAAATATCTCCAATTTTCGTTAATTTGACGATCAAAAGTATTTTCATCAATTTGCAGGCCAATAGGCCATTCCCATCCCACACTGGAGATATTTTTATGCAATTAAGCCAATTAAAATCGTAAAGAGAAAATTAATTCTCTGATAAGAATATCATATATAATCTTTAAAAAACATATAATTTGCTGATAAAATGAGAAAAAATAGAAATCATCATGAGGTCTCTCTATCATTTGATTACTGGCTACAAGGAAACCTGATTTATTAATTATCTGCTGCAGTAAAACAAAAACAAAGGAAGAAAAGAAAAAATGTCGGCTCCCCTACTTTCCTCCTTTCCTCTCCTCTCCACCGCCAGCTCATTGGCGCTCTCCATCTCTCAATGCCGCTGTCGCTGCCGCTGCCGCTTTTAAATATAACACTTTTACTACATAACGCTATCTATCTTTCTTGCCCATAGATCAATTGGCAAAGTCAAGAAACCTCCATAGAGGAATACCATCAAAACAAGGTTCTAAATATCAGATATCGGAATCGTATCGGATAGGGGTTTTTCACATCGGATATCGGGGATACGCGCACAAATTAGGCGTTCATATCAGACATTATATATAATGAAATATTGATAAATAAAAGTTAGTTTAGTATCATAAATATTATCTATCTAATAAACGTGATGTAATATGTATGCAAAGACAGTAAAAAACAATGTGCATTTGCACGCAGTCGTGCAATAAATAAGTTATTTCATATCGGGCGATATTTCAAGCAATTTATCGCCCGATATTGGGCGATTTATCGGCCGATATTTCAAATATCCCCTGTTTAATATCGGCCGAGTCAGCCGAGATATCGTCTGATATCTCCTTTTTTTCCTGCTGCCGATACAATATGGCAAAAATAGTTCGCCATATCGTTTGCAGCAAAAAATGGCCGATATTTGAAATATCGACCAATAAGTCACCCGATATCAACCGATAAATCGCCCGATATATCACCCGATATGAAATAACTTATTTATTGCACGACTGCGTGTAAATATACATTGTTTTTACTGTATTTGCATGCATATTAAATAATTTTATTAGGTAGATAATAAGTATGACACTAAACTTTTAGTTATCAATATTTCATTATATATAGTGTCGGATATGAACGCCCGATATGTGCGCGTTTCCCTGATATCTCCCCCGATATCCGATATCCGATATGAAAAACCCCCATCCGATACGATCCTGATATCTGATATTTAAAACCTTGCAAATATCAGCCCATTTTTTGCAGCAAACGATATTGCGAACGATTTTCCCATATTGTATCGACAGTAGGCAAAAAAGGAGATAATATCTCGGCCGACTCAGACAATATTTAAAACAGGGCATCAAAAAGAAGACCACCATACTGTTTAATTGATTAATTGGTCACTGACTAGACTCCAGTGTAATTGGTTTGCTTGGAATCAAGAAGTAAATAAAAACATCCAACTAGAAAAAAATTCAGCAAACCTTCAAAAAACAGACAGTCGAGACTTGAGTTAGGTTCTCTACTCTAAAAATATGCTCTATATGATATCATAACAACTGCTAACACTTATGGAAAACTGTCAAGAATGTTTATAGCACCAAAATAAGTGGCCATCATAATCCACTCAATCATAGTTTATACAGGTAAAACAATCCCTATATTAACACCTCCAAGCCATCACAACCTGATTTTTCCAACAACATTAGACTATAAGCATGTCCAAGCCATGGCATCCTTTTTGTGTCTTCATTTTATGGATTAAAGTCTAGTAGAAGATAGAGTATGCACTTGAGCTGTCCAGTACAGAACTGAGAAGACAGACCCTTAAGAGGAGAAGTATTAGGCAGGGAGAAGCTATCAATTAAAGGGAACGGTATGTAGGAACAATCATAATAGGCTAATAATTATGATAAGGGTAAACTGCAAAAAAAACACCTGCACTGTCATGGTTTCGTAAGAAAATCCCCTGCGCTGTTGAAATGAGTAGAAAATGACCGTTTACTATCAAATTCAGCAAACATGTTCGACACTGTCATAAGATTTAGCAATAAATTTGCTTGTTCAATTGAATTTAGCAAAAACATATTTGTACCAAGTAAGATATGATAAAAAAAAAATCCCCAAAATCGGTAGAAATGAGAAATATTACAATAGTACATGGTTGTTTTCTTATGAATTTGAAAGTACAGGGGGCATTCTACTCATTTCAATAGTCCAAGAGGGTTCTTAACGAAACCATTATAGTGTATGGGGGTTTTCTACAATTTACCCTTATGCTAATACTGATCAGCTTGTGTTTTGGTGTCAATTCCACACAACCGAGCCATCTCAAACCATTCTCCCTTGAGTGATCCTCAATTTTAATCTGCCTCTAACTTCCTTAAATGCCATCATTTCGTATCCTATCTTTAAGCATATTGTTGTTCATATACCTCAGTTCTCTCATTTGGACTATAGAAAGAAGCAATGAGCCAGCTCACCCCATATGTTCATAAAACATATAATGAACAAACAACTCCCACTAACTTATGATATATGATATATACACGGCCATCATGCCAGAATTGGTGGGCCATCCATGTCCAGCATGACATTTGAATATTTTTGTACCCACCACTTGCAAGTGTTTAAAGTTTAAACCTTTATTCACCTAAAAAATATTGTGAAGTAAAGCCTCTTTTGGCAGCAACAAAGTGCTTTAGAAATCATTTTACTCTTCAAGGTTTTCTCACATATACCTATATTCATGGTTATCAAGGGCACATATGAATATATTCAAACAGACATGTATACCCATGTCCTCTCTCACTTGTGGAGAAATATCATGTCCAACATCCTGCATCCATGTTGATATACGACAGTCATGTCTATGCATGCAAATCATAGCAACTAACCACAAACCACCAAGCTTTAACTATTCGGGGTAGTCCATCTAGTACTACCACAAAATATAATAACTATGAGGGGTAAAGAAAACTGAACAAATGAAATCTGTGAATATATCCAACTAGTTTGATTTCCACAACTATTTTCTTTCTCAATGAGATAGGGCAAGCCATCATTCATGCTACAACATGTATCAAACTAGCAGGACATATATTGCTGATTTCTATTCGTTGAGTATTACTTTTGCCCTCTTACTTTACCTTTGTTGTAGTAATAAGTGAGCTACCCCAAATACTTGAGGGTTGATGGTTAGTGGTGTTGCTAAAAAAGATAATGCTACAAGAATCCTTCGCAACATAGCAAGCCATTCATCGCCTAACAAGCATTACATAATCTACAAGTATGACTGAAAAATGTCATAATGGAACATACCCAATCTTCATTGACGCACCATTTTCATTGATCTTGCACATTGAGGAAAAAATCTAGATTAGGGTAAATTGCAGAAATTGCAGAAATATACTATTGACCAAGTAGCACTAATACCCAACGACCTATGTTATTAGCAAGAACATCCCCTGAGTTAACGGTGTTTAATTTTTTTTCCCGTTTTGCCCTTCTCTTTTATGTCTTTCTCCTCAACTTCTTCCCCTTTTCACTCATCACTCACATGCATCTTCAAAACCGTTAAATCAAACCTAGCTCATCTTTTTCTCCTCCCTCTCCTCTCTTCTATCCTACTACTCTCTCCCTCCCTCCTCATCTCCCTCTTCTCTTTTTCACTCCTCCCTCACCTCTTTTTTTTTTTTTTCAAAACTCGTCCTTCAAATAAAACTCAACCTTATCCAAATCAAACTCTCTATTCCCTCTTCAAAATATAGGTCCAAATCCAAAACTAATACCTCTCGCTCTCTTCCCTCTTCAAAATACAAACCCCAAACTTAAAGCCTTTGCTTTCTCTCCAAACCTAAATCTCCTTTTCTCTCCAAAATTTAAACCTTTGCCTGAATCTAAATCTAAAATCCTCTCTAAGTTGCTACTGCTGCAACTTGATGTGATTACTGTTGTTGATTTTGCTACCTATTGCCAGAGAGAGGGGAAGAATAGATAGGAAAATAAGAGAAGGAGAGGGAAGGAGAGTTATACAAGGAAAGTAGTGAGAAATGAGAGAGTGTGGGGGAGAAGAGAGAGAAAAGAGAAGGAAAGGCAACAAAAGTGGGAGAGAAAGAAATAGGGATGAAATTGAAAATATAAAATAATTTTTTACCCCAACCATTAAGTAAGGGGGGGTTTCTGCTAATAACTTAGTTTAGGGATTATTAGTGCTACATAATCAATAGTAGATAGGGTCTTTCTGCAATTTACCCTTAAAGTTAAGGTTGAAGAAAAAGATTTAGGCATTAAATCAACAGAAATGCAGTTGCTATGTGAAGTACATTAAAAGTATGCGTGTCTACTCTTCTTAGAAACTCAATGTAGTAATTGCTCTTGCAAGAATCTTACAAACACAAGGAATAGTAGTTATATTTGAAATCGGAAACCTAAACTAACATCTTGCAGCGACATTTATAATGTGAAACTGTCCGAATTGCCTTCAATTGTCAAACAAGTAACAACTCATTACCTCTCTCCAAGTCATATAAATCATTCACCAATTTGCAACCCAATAAGCAATATAAATTTAAACAGACTGTGAAAGAAATGTTATACCGAAAGAAACACACGAAGCAAGTTAGTCAGCTTCTTTCTCTTTCCATATGAAAGCATCCTGTTGCAGCTCCGGCATTTCATCTTTGTGCGGGATAATTTCTCTCATAAACTGCTGGAATCATGAAGGAGCAAAGCTCAAGCTCTCTGGTAATCAACCCCTAGACTTGAAAATCTTTATGACACGAAACCGAGGTATCAATCTCTTCTCCAAGCTAAGCATCAATGGCGCGGGGCTTCGGGCGACATCCGATGGTTTGCATCCAGCTTCCTTGAGCAAGAACTCCCATCTTCCTGACCAGCATCTCCTAAGAAAGTCCCAAGAAAGGTGGGTCCTTGCCGAATGCGGAGAGTAAGTCAGCCTCCGACCACCCAAACTCTTCATGAGCTTGACATTGGCATTGAATTTGACCTTGCTGATACTTGAAGAGGCTGTTGATGTGATCCCTAGAGCCGAGCAGGCCCTGCCAGAATTGGATACCTGGGAAGACATTGCGGTTGAACCTGGGAATTTGATAGGATGAGATGGATGAGATCAGACCCAGAAAATTTCAAATCCTTTAAAGCTTGAATCTTTGGAGCAATTGTCATATCTGCATCGTATCCGAGATATCCTGGGGTAGCAAGACAAGATCTTTTTGATCTGGGCATCGCTGAAACCGTGGGTTTTCATGAAACTCGTGAAGGATTCTGGCTTATCGATGGATTTGAGGTGGGAGAGGCGCTTTGAGGATTTGATTGCTCTTTCTAGAAGCCAAATTCGTCGATGAGATAGTCTACTACGAAATGGGTCGGCGTCTTGTGATCTGGAGCTGAGAGTTGGTGGTTGAGAGACGGAGGACCCGACCACCACCGCCACCGGCGGCGGAGAGGCGGCGAATGAAGAAGAGGGAAGAAAATGAGAGCATTTGATTTTTCTTTTTCGCAACAGAGAGCGGCGGGCCTAATTTAGATGTTGAGTTCTAAAGGCAATGGGTGCGCTTTGCGCATTAAACCCTGTAAACTTTTACCGCTGGTACATGGCACTTGCAGTGAAAAACCGATCAATTTTCACACAATTTGTAAAAGAGACAGGGGAGAAAATTTCTTTCGTTCAATTTTAATTATAAAAATATTAAAAGAAGCTAAAAGAGAAGGAAGTATTTCCTTATCGAATTGATATTGCAAAATGGAAAATTCTCTCTCTACGAACCTGTAACTTTATACAGTAACACACTTGTCTATACAAGCTGACACCAATAGATCCATTAAAAAATACTAACTTTTTCCTGAAGACAGGACATGCACGTACTGCTCTTGTGTAAAAACATGTAAGTTGTAAGTGCGTATAAAAAGTATTTACCTTGTGATTTGATTTAGTACAATGCAATACAAAAAGAACGGATGGTGACTAATTCTCTGGGAGGGGTGATTGAATTTATATATCAATTATATGCAAACAACGACTTATTTTATCATGAATAAAACGGTCACTAACATTATAATTCATGTTCTTTATGTAAACTTATCAGGAGTTAAAAAAATAACAACTCACCATTTTAGGAAGCAATTTATTAGAAATACTAAGTGCGTGATTATTTATAGAAGAAACTTATTCAAGATTTGAACTTTAATGGAGAAAATTATAGGCTTCCTTTAAATTTAGAGAGACAATATTAAGCTAAATTACACTAAAGTATTTCAAAGTTTTATCAAATTTGTACTTAAATACCTATTGATTTTCCTATTGTTTTTCTCCTACACTTGAGCACTGTTATTTTCAAAACTTAATATTCCGTCTTAAATTCACATAAAATATTGTCACATATAGAAAACTTAATATATTTAAACAATTTTTACTCTTATCTTAATCCCAACCAAAAGACATTAATATTTTTCCTTTTTTCTCCGGCTACTTTTTCTTCGTATCTATATTCATAACTTTTAGTGTCGTCACTAATAAGTATCCTCTCTTTTTCAATGACAAAGTGAGAAATAAAAAGTAATTGCTACTATTATTTTCAGATCTATCAAAAATATTAATGTTTTTTTGTTTTATATATGTAGTATCTAAATGCATATAGGAACTATTATACTCTTCTTATGTGTTAGAATAAAAGAAGATTAAAAAAAAAAGTAAAGAAAAGTAAGTGTTAGTTGTGGATAGCCTTAGTGATAAAAATGTCTCAATATATTAAGTTCTTCTCTTGTGAGAGTATTTTGTAAGGATCCATGAAAGAATAGTAATAGAGAGTAGTAAAGTGTTAAAACTTAAACACAATAAGATATTTAAATGCAGGGAAATAAACAATACAATATTTAGCGTAAAGTTTGTTAAACTTTGAGGTATATAATAGTGCAGTTTAGCCACAATATTATGAAAAATGCTTATAACTTTAATTAGAAGTTTAGGCTACCAATTTTCTTAAAATTCTTTCCAATTAAGTTGCTCCAGCACTCTTTCCCTATGAAGAGGTCATAACAGTGTGAAGAGCTATCATTTGCAAACCTTTTAAATCTAACCATCTATAGGATGCTAATTTGTTGGTTTTAAATCATAATTGTGTGAAAGGGTACTGTTTGTAACTCTATTTATTATGATGCTAATTTATTAGTGACTCACGTTCGTGTCACGTCCAAACAAAGTATAATCATACATCTACGAAGTTTTAACCAAACTTGAAATCTAGTCATACATTAAAAAACTCTTAATCAAGCTTGAAAATTAAACCACACATTTACATTCGTAAGATCATAAACTTATTCTAAACTCTCACCAAAACTTCAAAGTTTTAACATAGTGTAAAGAACTTTAGTAACATTTTTATAGTAAAACAGAAGTTTGAAATTTAAAAAAAAAACAGTTATTAGAATTTATTATGACTCCCTATCTCAAAAAGGAATTTTGTGTTGTAAATAAAAATAAATATGGATGTCCCTACACCTCCCACCATTACTATCATCATGACCTCTCTTATATAAACTCCACTGTTACTCTCACTTTGTTCATATTTAAGAGGATGTCCTTTCATCTTCATCTCATATATGATCTTGTAACTTATGTCCTCTCATCTCCCTCTCATGTATTCCTATAAATAGGTGTGTTGATGATTGAATAAAATGCAAAGAAGAAAAATTTCTCTCTACGTTCTCATTGTGCAAATTTATTTGTCTCATTTTTCCATATTCTTGGTTTATTATTTCTCTTTTCTCCAAAATTTATAACACATTATTAGTACGATTCTCTTGTTCCCAACTGAAGTACTTGCATGGTTGCAGGTCTCGGTCTCGGTCTCGGTACTAATTCTCTCTAATTTTTTTGTTTTATTTGATCCAATTGTCTTACAAATATTTGAACGTACAGACATTACTTAAAGTTTATAGTATTCTAACCATACTTGTCTCTAACTTGTAAGGTATATATCATGATTTCAAATATCATTGTTCCCATTTTATGTCCAACTTTTTTTATGAAAGATTAATTTTTTTTGTATTCATATATGAACTTGATGTTCACAAGTTAAAGATTTGAACATGATGTTCACAACATAAAAAATTAAACCTCAAGTTCTAAAAGATTAGAACCCGAAGTTCTGAATTAAGATATAATTTTAGAGCTTGAAGACTAAAATTAATAGGACTCGAAACATGTAATTTCGAGTATATATGTCTTTCTATTTGACCATCTTAGAATTAATTATAAAGTCAGTTTTTTTTACCACTTTTCATATATCTGATATGCTCCTGCAGCAGCAGTATATTTCATGCCTTCTACTTGCTGGACAAAATAATGAGCTTTTGATGAAAAATCATCAATCTCGTCCAACTGGCTCAAAACTGTTCCCTGAAGTAAATGTGAGTGCCTTATTTCCTGAAGTGAATGCAAGCACATCATTCTCTGAGTGAATGCAAGTAATTTTGGGCGAATCGTGATCATGATCATGACCAATTTAACTCTAAAAATTAAGGTAGTCATAATCATGACTAAAAAAGAGAGCTACACTACCACAAGAAGTGGAACAACAATGGAGAAAATCAAGAAAAAGAAAAAAACGATTGCAAGTTAGTGCTGAAAAGAAAAATGATGAAGCTTACTATAGGTGTGATATAAAAGGTTATTGGTCCCTTACCTATCATACTGCAAGGTGCCTTGTCAACTTATATCAAGCATCCATTTAGGCAAAAAGAAAAAGAAAAGAAATAATCTTCACTGATTTTTATGATATTTTTGGTGATCAACAAAATAAATCAATAGATGTTTTTGTCATATTTAAAGGTAATTAGTACGTGCTCAATGAATTCTTGGATATGATAGTTTATAAGTTTTAAAGAAAACTTCACGTTACATTTGTCATCATATTTTACGTGAACTTTCATAATTTTTATGTGATCTTCTCTTATTTAATTTATGATTTTTTTATGATGCATGATTATCATATAGACATCTGATAGTTTTGATGATGAAGCTATAGACTATTATTGTATATTGATGGCTAATTCTACTTTGATTTTTTCACTTATATTCTTATGAACTTATTTTACGTATATTCGTGCATAGTCAAAACTCAAAAGAAGAAGTAATGAAGTTCACATACCAATAGAGCATATTTATTGGCCATGTCCTTCTTAAATTAGATTGTACAAACTACTTGAGTTATGATTTGCTTAATCATATAATAATTTCTAAATCTCAATTTAATACATGTATATGCTTATGTGCATCTCATTCATTCATTATTTTTTTTATAAATACCTCACATGAATGAGTTTAAGTTAATATTTTCAATATTAAGCATATGCTTGCTATTAATGATTCATATATATGGGCATATGTGAAAATATGTTATATGTACCACATTTGAATATGATGAAATATGTATGCTTTTTTTTTTATTACTTTGAATGAGTATTTGCGATATTTTTGTAGCATGAATGCGCTAGTATCTCTCTTGTACCTCTATTTAGTTTTAGCCATTCAAGTATATTCTCATATATGTATATGTTTTAATTGATTTTATTCTTTTTATGCATATGTGTGAACTAATGAGTTTGTGCATATTATGTCATATATGTACAAGTTTTTTTGCGCTATATCAAAATTTTACAAATTTATATTTGATGAGATCAATTATTTATTCAATCTTGCGCATGCTTGTGCGATGTTTGAGTATATTGGTGTATTAATGATACACACATACATATTTAAGGATTCTTCAAATAACACATGCATTTGTACTTAATTTGATATACTTAATATGATTGTGCATCATGTGTCAATCCATACATGCAAGAAGAAGTATGAAAATTTCAATGTATTGAGTAATTCTAAATTATATGATGGAGATGACGTCTGATTGATAGTGCAACGATGCATACTATTTTTGGAATGAGAAATATTTCTTGAGTCTAAAATTAGCTAAAACTAATGTCAATACAATTTCAGATAGTGTAAATTTAATTGAAAAATATGAAAGAGAAAATATAACATTATCTGGAGGAACAAATACTATGTCAAAGATGCATCGTATTATACAGATCCAGAAGAAATTTGCTCAGTTTTAAAGGTATACGCCTTAATTGGCTTTATATTGAAACTATAAATATGGGGAGGTATAATATCTTTGTATTATTTTTATTGCCTCATGTCAGAAGCATGTAGGAGAAAAGCTCTCGGCTTTCTCATATGAATTATATTTTACAAAAATAAGGCAAAAATTAAATGTCATGATGAACCCGAAGTTCAATAATCTAAAACTATTTATGCATTAATGTGACCGACTTAGTCACCCAGGATCAATAATGATGCGTTGAATAATTGAAATTTCACATGATCATTCATTGAAGAACCCGAAGATTCTTTTATATAATGTCTGTCCATGTATGGTCACAATTGAAATTTATATTGGATTTTATCCTCCATCAATAATTAAATGTTTTGAACCCATGATGGGTGATATGTTTAAGGTATGCTTTGCATATTGTCATTCTGATGAGACAATTTTTCCGCCGTTTGGTGAGAAAAAGTGTTGCTTCCTTAAGAACGGCGTGAAATTACATGGAACACATCATCATTGTCTCATCTTGACCCACGCACAAATCAAAGTGAACTTGAAGTTCAAAATATTATTTGTTACACAAAAAATTATAAACCAATTACCCGATGCATTTACTGATACAAAATCTCATATACGGCTGAAAACTCTAGCTCGGATTGATATCCTTGAAGGACAACCTGATAATACTTCAAAAGCACGCCTGAAGCGTGATCGTCCTATTGGCTCAAAAGATAAAAATTTCCGAAAGAAAATAGTACAGTAAGTACATATTCCCAAAAGAGCTAACTTTTCAAAAAGTACTATTGAAGAGAAAATAACTGATCAGTTTATAATTAATGAAGAAATAGCCTCTGAAAAGGTGTATACACCTAAAGAAGCACATACATCTGAAGAGATCTCTTTAAATTATATGAGTACAAGAGAAAGCTGAGATATAGAAGAAAATTATTATTGATAATGCCTTTGCATATGCGATTGCTCTAGTTAATGTAATAGATAATGAGGACTGAACTAAAAAAAGTCGATATAAAAGACACGGTTCCCCGAAAGAGAAGCCCTCAAGAATTGAATAAGAAAATGGCACTCCGAAATAGCCCATGAAACAAAAGAAGAAATAGAAATGATCCTCCAGAAGAGTACATACAACAAAATCATGCAATATAATCAATAGATAAAGAATAAAAAGTATCTAAAGAGACACAGCTACCTGAAAATAAGGAGATATCAATAAATTATGTATCAATTGGAGATATATAAAATAGAAAAATAGTATTATTGATGATATATTTGCCTTCACAATAGCACTTGAAATCACCAGAAGTGATGATAATCTTGAACCACAAACCATTGAAGAGTGTCAATGTAGACATGATTGGCCAAAATGAAAAAAGTAATACAGGCAGAATTAGACTCTTTAGCAAAACATGAAGTATTTGGATTAGTACTCCAAATGCCTGAGAATATTAAGCCTGGAGCGTACAAGTGGGCATTTATTCAAAAAATAAATGAAAATAATAAGACTATAAGATACAAAACTCGACTTGTGCACAAGGTTTCTTGTAGAGACCTGGAATTGATTATGGAAAAATATACTTTATGTAAAGGATGCTACCTCTTCGCTATTTGATCACTTTGGTAGTCTCAGAAGGACTAAGCATGCGTCTTATAAATGTAATTATAGTATATTGTATGAGTTATTAGATAATGACATATATATATCAGAAATGTATATCAGCCGACAGCTGAGTCCCTCTCAGCCTGCGGTGACATGGCACATTATTAGCCACACTAGAAAGGACGGCCCGCCTATTGAAACAGTTGAAATTACTAAATGCCCCTACGGTAAAAGATAGTGGATCTGTATAGTTTATTATTTTTTATGGCTCTGACGTTAGTCAATATTGTCATAATTATCTTTTATAACTGCGACCAACTGAATATGAATCATGTCTCTTCAAGTGCAACTTCATCAAATCAAGAAACAAATTTGAATGCTTCTTTATTAAATTTTTTTCTATGCAAATATTATATATTTTAGGAATGCACCTAAGCTCATAGTGGTCAATAAAATAATTTCTCAATAGTTTTAAAAGCATCCTTTGTCGCAGTCCACAATTATATATAGGTTTGTATCATGTAGATCTCATAAACATGTCATTTTTTGTGCTTAATTATATATAAACAAATTAATTTTATAGATTTTTATGATATGATCTGTAAGAATTTTACTGATTGCGAGCATAGTCGTAGTTTACTTATTCGCATGTAACGTATAAACTATGAATTTTTTTTACGTATTGCATGTGAATAAGGATTGCGACTATGGTCGCAATGCTTAACGACAGCATGTTGTGGATGATTTTTTTCTAGGTTAAATGTAATAACGATGACTAAGGACTGTGAATATAGTCACAGTTTGCGTATGATTTATATATTTGTTCTTCACTATGACTGTTGTCTCAGCCACCTATAAATGATGAAAGTTTTTTTTACATATTGCATGCGAATAAGGACTGCGACTATGGTCGCAGTGCTTAAGGACAGCAGTTGCAGTTTTCTAATTTGTGATATACAATGAAATATACTGATTTTGAGAGGATTGCGATATGTTCTCAGTATCATCTGTTTATATAGTTAATTTTGGACTGCGACCATGGTCGCTGTTTTTAACTTTATTGAATGCAAAACGATCAAACTATTTATGACAAGACAGCGACCGTGATCGCAGTTTCATATATAAATATAGTTAATTATGGACTTCGACTATAATCGTCGTTATATTAATTCAGAGTAATTATTATCTAAGTACTGCGACCATTATCGCAGATAAGATGCAGAAATAATAACTATATAGCATACCTTATATTTATTTTAAAAATATGAAATATCATTTTACAGAGAGAAGTAAATTTTATTTATAATATAATATGGTCAAAAGAGACCTTACAAGAAAAGAGCATTAAAAGCTCTTAAAAGAAGACAAAATAACGTTGAATATTAGAAGATGAGGAAATCCTAATTCTCGTCGTCATCACCATCATAAGCAGATTCATCGTGTTCATTCTCCTCGTCTTCCTGTTCATCACTTATTTCCTCATCTTCTCCCTCGTCATCCGGCTCACTGTTCTCTTCACTTTCTTCCTCTTTTGAGGGTGCTTTGGTTCATCGATAAACTCTCAGAATGGATCGTCTGTATCAAGCTCTTCTTCCGATCCGTGTCGAGAAAAACTTGTAAAAGATATGCTCAAAGAAAGCGAGCCCCAGCATCAGAGGACATGCTTTAATCAAGCATGTCTCTGTAAAGTGGCAGAGGAATAAGTTCCTCCTCATTAAGACCTATGAAAACTTCATCATCCTCATGAAGAGGAGGATTAGATAAAATATTATTGACGTAGTGAGATATGAAATACACCTAGAGGGGGGGTGAATAGGTGTAATGCTAATCTAATACACTTTTCAAATTTTACTTAAGTGAGTGATGCAACGATCTCTCAAAACACGACTAAGAGCCGAATACCCTTGCGAGGTTCTGAACTCCTTCCTCCCAATTCCCCTTAAATGGGTTAGAGGTGCGCAATGCAACCGTGTTGTATTGAGGTGTGATCGAACAATTCCAAGTATGAAATGCGATGATGAAATGCACACAAGTATTGTAGCAAGAGATATTGAAGGCAAGTAAAATAAACAAGTAAGGATAGCACAAATAAAAGTTAGTTCACAAGCAATAAATTGGAAGTAATTTAAAGCAAGAAATTAAGCAAGAGGAACACCAAGCCAATCGCAAACAAAGTGATTTGTTTCGAGGTTCGAGCCCGTAGCTCTAGTCCCCGCCTTCACCTCCGTGAAGGGTTTCCACTATCCCCTTAGGATCCCGTACAAGTTAGGCCTCCAAAGACCTCAAGCCCGTAGCTTCACCTTACAAAGAAATTCCCCTTAGGAACTTGTCTCCACAAGAACAAAGGATTACAAATTGGTGATCTCAACTAGACCACAACACTCTTTCTCTTTACAAACACTCTCACACTTTACAACTTCACCTATAGAAAGAATATGAAATTTTTGGCTCAATGAAGTGTTTGTGAGAAAAGCTTCAGTTGTAGAGTGATATTAAGAATCAAACAACAACTGAAAATCAAACTTAAAAGAATGGAAATGAAAGCTTTAAACTATTTTTCTCTTTCTATTGAAAAACTATGAAAACTTGTATTTTTCTGGTTGATAACTAAGGCCTATTCTCCACTATTTATAGGGAGAGAATAGGTTAAAAAACTCTGATTTTTCCAGCTAAAAACTTCTGCAAAAGCACCCCAACAACTCCTAAAAAACTCTGTTAAAGAGAAAACATAAAACAGATTTTCAGAACAGCCCAAAGAGGAAAGAGCCGTTGGGCTTGTTGCAGGCCTACCGGTCGACTGCCGGTCGACCGGTGCTCTGCTGGCAAAAGAGCCGTTGAGGCTCCGGTCGACTGCCAGTCGACCGATCTCACAGAAGGAAACACAGTTTCCTTCTATCGGTCGACCGACCCAGTCGACCGAAAGATACAGAGAGCAGACCACAAAAATCAGTCGACCGATATTTAGGGTCGGTCGACCGGCAGACATGCACAGCCTCGTGCATGTCTGGCCACAGCAGCCGGTCGACTGATATTTAGGGTCGGTCGACCGGTCTGCCTGGAAAACAGTTTTCTGGGCAGATTTTTGAGTTAGAAAAATTTGTAAAAATTCCTTAAAAATCTTAAGCTAAGTGTTATGCTGAAAATAGTTTATACATGTATTTAAACAAGTTTGAAGATATAAGGCTTTGGGTACATGTATGTATAAACTAAGGCATAAACCTAGAAATAAATATTTTGAAAACATAGAAACATACAAAACAAATGTGTGTGCAAATCCTAGAGCCAATTTCACATATTCTATCTTTACAAAAACTACACTTACAAGCTTCTAGGTCTTCAAGACTTCAACATGGGCAATCTTCACTTGATCTTCAATATTGCACTTTGAGCCCAATTTGACTTGTCTTGAATCCAATAGCTTGTATTGAGTCCAAAATCTTTGTATATGAGTGAGAGTACTTCTAGTATGATAATAAACCTGAAATACACTTAAACAACAAATGATATTAGTACAAATAACTAATATGTTTTGTAATCATCAAAATACACTAAACATGCGTTGATTGTAACCTTGGGCCAACAATCTCCCCTTTTTGATGATGACAAAAACATATGAGTTATTAAACAAATAAAAGAGGAAAGAGCTTGGAAGGCTCCCCCTTAAACAATGCTATGTATTAACATGAATATGAGAAACTATGTAATCATACATAAAGCATTGAAAAATATCATCACCAAAAAAAAATAAGCTATCATAAGGAATAACAAAATTTAAAACAAACAACATATTTTTCCTCCTCATATTTTTCCCAAACTTATATATTTTTATATTATATTTCTCCCCTTTTTGTCATACATCAAAAAGGGTTGTAAAAAAAATTTTAAGAATATTAAAAAATATTTTAAGTATCGATCTTACAAACATTTAATTCACCAAAATAAAAGAAAATCGTGCATAATCCAAAGGTTTGTGAAAATATCCGCAAGTTGAAATCGGTAGAAACAAAATCGATATCAATGTCACCTTTTTCAAAGTGATCTCTAAGAAAATGATATCTAATGTCTATATGTTTGGTTTACTATGTTGATTAGCATTTTTGGTCATGTGAATAGCACTAGTATTATCACAATAAATTTTAACATGATCAAAATGCAAATCAAAATCGAGAAGAGTATGTTGCATCCAAAGAACTTGTGCACAACAAGCTCCGGCCGCTACATACTCCGCCTCGGCGGTGAAAGGGCTACACTATTTTGCTTTTGGAAGACAAGACACAAGACAATTGCCAAGAATTGGCAAGTGCCACTTGTGCTTTCCTATCTACCCTACAACCGGCATAGTCGGCATCCGAATAACTAGTCATGGTAAATTGGTTAGTTTTCGGATACCACAAACCTAAATAATTGTGCCCTTAAGATACCTAATTATGCGTTTTACCGCTATTAAGTGTGATTCCTTAGGACATGATTGAAAACGTGCACACAAACATACGGAAAACATTATATCCGGCCTACTAGCCGTAAGATAGACTAAACTACCAATCATGCTACGAAATAATTTGATGTCTACTTCCTTACCTTGTTCATCCTTGTCAAGTTTCGTAGTGGTTGCCATGGGAGTCTTTGCTACTTTGGATCCTTCAAGCCCGAACCTCTTGATGAGTTCTTTGGTGTACTTGGCTTGGTTGATGAATGTCCCATCACTACGTTGCTTGATTTGAAGTCCAAGGAAGAAGTTGAGCTCCCCCATCATAGACATCTCAAATTCCCTTTTCATGCATGATTCAAAATTCTTGCAAAGTGAAACATTAGTAGATCAAAAATATATGTCATCAACATAAATTTGAACTATGAGGATATCTTGATCTATATGTTGGTAAATAATGTTTTATCCACTTTCCTTTCTTAAAATCATTTGAAATCAAGAATGAAGACAATCTTTCATACCAAGCCCTAGGGGCTTGTTTCAAACCATATATGCTTTATCTAATTTATAAAACATAATTAGGGTGTGTAGGATCAACAAACCGGGGGGTTGTTCAACATACACCTCCTCATCAATATAACCATTAAGAAAAGCACTCTTTACATCCATTTGAAATAACTTAAAAAATTTAAATGAGGCATATGCTAAGGTCATCCGTATGGCTTCGAGCCGTGCTACGGGTGCAAAGGTTTCTTCAAATCGATCCCTCGATTCGATTTGAGTGTAACCTTGGGCAACTAACCTAGCCTGGTTCTAACTACATTACCCGATTCATCCAACTTGTTCTTAAAGATCCATTTAGTGCCAATAGTTGGTCTATCTTGGGCCTAGGAACAAGGTGCCAAACTTGATTGCGCTCAAATTGATTGAGCTCCTCTTGCATTGCAAGCAACCAATATGAATCGGCCTCGGCCTCGAGGACATTTTAGGTTCTATGTGTGAAATAAAAGCAAATTACCACAAAAATCTTGAATCTTAGAGCGAGTGGTTACCCCTTTTGATACTTCACCTATGACGAGGTCCTTGGGATGATGAGGGTTGAATCTCCAATCCTTTGGTAGTGGTTGAGAGTGCTCCTTTCATTTGCTCGATGTTCATTCCTTGAGCCTCTTCCACTTTGGCTTCACTTCCATCACCATCCTTTGGCTGGTCCCATGGTAGAAGCATCCTCCAAGGTCACTTTCTCCAAACCTTCATCTAAAGCATCAATTTCTACACAATTCTTAACAAACTTGTTAGATTCCTCAAATTTAACATGAATAGATTCCTCAATAGTCAAAGTTGACCTATTGAAGACTCTATAAGCCTTACTAGTATTTGAGTAACCTACAAAAATAGCCTCATATGCTTTTGCATCAAATTTTCCCAAATTAATATTTGTATTTAAAACAAAACATTTGCAACCAAACACTTTGAAATAAGAAACATTAGGTTTTCTAGAAAAATACATCTCATAAGAAGTCTTAGTAGTATTTTTACATAGGAAAACACGATTTGCAATGTAACATGAAGTATGAACGGCTTCGGCCCACAAAAATAATGTGGTAGGCCATATTCATTCAACATTGTCCTAGCCATCTCTTGTAAAGTACGATTTTTCCGCTCAACTACTCCATTTTGTTGTGGAGTTCTAGGACAAGAAAGTTCATGTTTTATTCCATGTTCCTCACAAAAAGTGGTAAAGGGAAGGTTAATGAACTCACCTCCTCTATCACTTCTTTATTTTAATTATTGAGGAGTCATTTTCCTTTTTCAACTCTTTTCTTAAAGGCTTGAAAATGTGAAAAGGTTTGACTTTTGTGTCAAGAAAATAAACCCAAGTAAAACGCGAAAAATCATCTACTAAAACATAAGCAAATCTACTCCACTTAAACTTTTGGTTTGAGTTGGGCCAAATAAGTCCATGTGGTTAGCTCTAATGGACGTGATGACATGAAATCTTAATTGATTTGAATGAGGACTTAGTTTGTTTCCCAAATTGACATGCGTCACAAACTCGGTCCTTTTCAAAGTTCAATGAAGGAATACCCTTCACCATTTCCTTAGAGTTAAGCCTAGAAATATGGTCAAATGAAACGTGGCCTAATCTCCTATGCCACAACAAGAGTCGTCATCGAGGGCTTTTAAACATGTTATATTACAAGACATATTAAACATATCAATCATATAAACATTGCTTTCACGAAAACCGGAAAATACACAACATTGGAAGTTCTATCAATTACTTTACAAGCAACATTTCAAAAACTACATCAAAACCTTTATCACAAAGTGACTAACACTCAAGAGATTATGCTTGAGGCCATCAACTAAAACAACATTTTCAATTAAAGGAGAGGTGCCAAGTTTTACATTACCAATACCGATGATTTTACCCTTGGCGTCATCTCCGAAGGTGACGGTGCACCTTCATGATATCTTGATAGGGTTGCAAAGTTGTTGATGTCCCAAGTCATGTGCCTTGAGCAACCGCTATCAAGATACCATAAACCTCTACGTCTTTGAGCTTTGGAAAAGTACTACATCATTTAAAACAATAGTTGACTTTGGTACCCAAACTTTCTTGGGTCCTTGAAAGTTAGTGTTACGAACCCAAATATTATGGTGTGATGCACTTAGTCTATCATAACAAAAATTAGCTAAGTGTCCTTTCCGTCCACAA
>JAVJIF010026172.1:0-64092 GCA_038442645.1 Agave tequilana | reverse complement strand
CACCGAGCGACCGAGGGATGGGCCGGTGAGCTGGTTGCGGTCGAGGAATATCCGAGAAAGACGAGTCAGCTTTTCCCCAATGCAGTCCGGAATGGATCCATTGAGGCTGTTGTCTGACAGGTCGAGGTGGTGAGCTTCGGCAGGACACAGATGGAGGGAGGGATCGGGCCGGAGAGGCGCGGGTTGGCAAGGAGGTGGAGGGTCGTGAGTTTGGAGAGCTTGCCGATGGAGGCAGGGATGGGGCCCGTGAGGTTGGGGTTCTGGAGGATGACGAGGTAACTTAGGGCGGCGAGGCGGGCGATGGAGGGGGAGATGCGGCCGGAGAGGCCGGCGTCATCCGATGACGAGGTCGGTGATCCTGCCGCCCACTACGTCGCACCTGATGAAGTCTTTGAAGCAGCAGTCGACGGACGCATTCCCCCAGCTGGCCAGTGCCGGGGGATTGCCGAACGATTTCTTGAGCTCGAGGAGGGCGCGCGCGTCGTCTGGGTGGCAAGAGGCGACCGCGGCCGCAAGAGATGGAGGTGTTATTGAGGTGGACAAGAGGAAGAGGAAGATGAGTGAGAGAAACATGATATAAAGCTAATTCAGTCGGTCTCTAGTTCTACTGATGTGGATGTTGGCAATGCTTACTGCTGCAGCTATCAGCCTTTATAGCCATTTGAGGAGATTTCGGCAGGTTGGAAGTTTGAGATCACATTGACTGAGCTGGTACTGCTTATTTTATTTGTGCTCAGACTTCACAAAACTTCACATGGGTTATGTTTCCCAATATTGTTGGAATATTAAACTTTGATTTTGGATCTGGCAGAAACGCATTAAGATTCTGATCACCTGTAACTCACCTCTGTTAATCTCACATCATGGTGGCCCACTCAACCTTGATTAATATTAGATTCCTAATAAAAGATTAACTGATATGATGTTATGCCCATATTAAAGTGACTATTGTGTATAGTTTTTAATAGACACCTGGGGTATGAAAGAACCATGATGGGTGGTTTATCATGAGTGATTATTTGCAATTAAGAGACATTCTCTCCTCCCGTAAATGACACAGACTGTTTTCCTTATTTTGAGGAATATCCATCACTAAGAGAAAATTGGGGTTTTGTGGTGAAAAGAGGAGATAGAGAGAGGAGGATCAATTGCACTAGGGTTTGCAGGTTCAAAGCAAAAGGAAAGATCAAGGTTTTCTTCTTCCATTAATCACAAGGATTCTCATCTTCCATTCAACTTCAATGGCTTCAGGTATAGTGCATATATTAATGTTTTATTATTATGCATTCGATTGTCTTGAGTTGTATATGATTCTTTGATCCATGGTTTAATTTAATCCGCATTATAGTTCTATTATTTCCAACATTTGGTATCAGAGCCATGATTAAAGAATCAATACATCTTGGATTTAGGAATTATGAAAAGTTAGGGGTTTGATTAACAATTCATAAAAATTGAATTTTTGATCTTTTAATTGTAGAATTTGTAGAGGATTTAATAGCCCTAATTCATGTTCATATTCCTCTAATTATGCAATTAAATTGGGATCAAAATCAAAGGAATTGAAAACCCTAATTTTTGATAATTTTGGGATTAAAATCGACTAAGCAGAAACTGCCTTTGATAACTGCTTCGTCGTCTATTAGTCGACTAATCCCAATGTATAGTCGACTAATCTCCTTTCCAGAAAGTTTGCAAGTCGCTGTTTGCTGTAGGAGTCGACTTGATTTTTAGTTGAATTTATGACTAGTCGACTAATTAAGGTATAGTCGACTAATCATATTTTCAAGTCGACTAATTCGGTGACCCGAGAATTGAGAACTTTCTGTTGGATTCAGGAGTCGACTAATTAATTGTAAAGTCGACTGATAAATTTAGTAGTCGACTTATAATATGGGTATAGTCGACTAATTTCTTTTGCCCTAGTCGACTAGACCAAATGTGTAGTCGACTTGACTTGACCCAAGTCGACTAATCTTTTCTTGTAGTCGACTAATGTTTGTTAATATTCAATCATTAAAGTATGTTACACATTTAAGTTATTGTGTTAATATAGATTGATGCTTGGTCAAGTAATGTATTGAGATATTATGGCTTACTCAAATAAAAGAATTAGAAAATATTATTGGTTAGTTTTGTATTCATAAGGCTTATTGATTTAGTAGTTGCCAAAGTGACCTATGTTAGTAAACCTTATGAATATACAACTACATAAAAGACTTGTCAATGAGGAAGACATAAAAGACAATAATATTCTCGATGGCGGTTCTAGTTAGGAGATTGGGATTGGCCCAAAGGAAAGTCTCTTTCAAATAATTATGAACCGGGGTAGGATAGTATAATTATGTAACTTAGTGGTGTGGAATTGAATACCCAAAGGTAACATGACTTACTAACTAAGTGACATAAATTATATTAGACCTACATAGGTGATAAAAGTTCTCACCTAAAGAGTGAACACTAGATATGCTTAGGTTTCGCCCAAAGGAGAAATCAAAGTGATATCAATAGTTCATCTTAATTAAATTTAAAACTTGTATTGATTCGTGGTCTAATGTGAGCAATGTCCTATTATGTTTCAGTGAATGTCCCTACTTCCCTTCACACTCATGCCACTAGCATTCCAGCCTTGGATGGTACCAACTTTTCAGAGTGGTTTGAACATGTACAGTTTACACTGGGTGTTTGGACCTAGACATGGCTCTAACAGTTGACAAACCTGATGATGAAGTGACTGCTGAGAGTACAGCAGAACAGGTCAGCCATGCCAAAGCTTGGGAAAGGTCTAATAGGCTCAGTCTTATGTTCATAAAGATGACCATAGCTAATAACATCAAGACTTCACTCCCTCCTACAACTAATGCATCTGAACTATTAAGTGCGGTTAAAGACCGTTTTAAGTCTGCAGATAAGTCATTAGCTGGCACCCTTATGGCTGAACTTACCACCATGAAATATGATGGTAATAGAGGAGTTCAACAACACATTCTAAATATGACTGATAAGGCTGCTAAGCTAGGATCACTGGGAATGAAGGTGGATGAGTCCTTCTTAGTACAGTTCATCCTCAACTCACTTCCTTCACAGTTTGGGCCATTCAAGATCCACTACAATACTCATAAGGATAAGTGGAACTTGAATGAGCTAACTGGTATGTGTGTTCAAGAGGAAGTGAGACTGAGGCAAGAAGGACAGCACTCAGTGTTGGCAGTAACTTCAGGAGGTATCCATAAGAAAGGTAAATATGGAAGAGGTAAGAGATTTCCATCAAAGAAAGGAAATGACCATGGGGAAAGTAGCCAAGGTCATAGAAAAGCTTTCACTGTCAAATGCTACTTCTGTGGCAGAAAGGGACATGTGAAGAAGGACTGCAACAAGAGGAAAGCTTGGTTCGAAAAGAAAGGTACAAATCTTCTTTTGTATGTTATGAATCAAATCTTGCTGAAGTTCCTTCTAATACTTGGTGGATAGACTCTGGAGCCACAACTCATATAACTAATTCAATGCAGGGATTCCTTACAACCAGGAAACCGAAGGAAAGTGAGAGATTCGTCTTTATGGGGAACCGTCTCAAAGTGAGGTCGAATATGTTGGCATTTATCGACTAATCTTAGAGACGGGACATCAGATGGATCTTGAGGATACTTTTTATGTACCTTCGATTTCAAGAAACTTAATGTCATTATCCAAATTAGATGTTTTTGGATATTCTGTTTTGTTTAGTTGTGGAAAACTCTCTTTAATGTATAATTCAATTCCGGTTGGACATGGAATTTTATATGATGGTTTATATAAAATTTCATTGAATGATGAGTTTTCACAATCTTTATTATCTCTGCATTCGAATGTTGGTATAAAACGTGGCTTAATAAATGAAAAATCCTCAATCTTGTGGCATAGACGACTGGGGCATATCTCCAGGGATAGAATTATAAGATTAGTGAAGACTGAGATTTTGGATAACCTAGACTTCACTGATTTTGATGTGTGTGTGGATTGCATAAAAGGAAAGCAAACCAAACACACTAAGAAATGTGCCACAAGAAGTAAAGAACTCCTGGAATTAATTCATACAGATATTTGCGGACCACTCTCCATTCCTTGTTTTACTGGAGAGAGGTATTTCATTACCTTTATAGATGATCTATCACGTTATGGTTATGTTTATCTAATAAATGAAAAGTCTCAGGCTGTTGACATCCTTGAGGTGTTCATTACAGAAGTCGAGAGACAATTAGATAGAAAGGTTAAAATCATAAGGTCAGATAGAGGTGGTGAATTTTATGGTAGATATGATGAGTCAGGACAACATCCTGGTCCATTTGCCAAATTTCTAGAAAAGCATGACATTTGTGCTCAATACACAATGCCAGGTACGCCTCAGCAGAACGGTGTTGCTGAAAGGCGGAACCGAACACTTATGGATATGGTTAGGAGCATGATGAGCTTCTCAAATGTACCCAATTCATTGTGGAATGAAGTCTTAAAGACTGCTATGTATATCTTGAACAGGGTTCCTAGTAAGGCTGTCCCAACAACTCCTTTCGAGTTGTGGACTGGTAGGAAACCCAGTTTAAGACATTTACATGTTTGGGGTTGTCCAGCAGAGGCTAGAATATATAATCCACAAGAAAAGAAATTAGACTTAAAAACAATATCTGGGTATTTCATTGGTTATCCAGATAAGTCTAAGGGATACAAATTTATTGTCCTAACCATAGTACAAGAATAGTTGAAACTGGTAATGCCAGATTCCTGGAAAAATGGTGAAATTAGTGGGAGTGCTGAACCAAGAAAGGTAGATCTTGAAGTGGTAAGGGTAAATATCCCAGTACACTTTCCTTCAAGAGAGATTGTTGTCCCTCAGCTTGATCATTAAGTTGAGATTCCAGAACAACAAGTTAATGTTGGTTCACCACTCCATGAAGATATTCCCATTGAAAATATTGTAGAACCACCACAACCGGCAGCTTTGAGAAGATCTCAAAGGGAAAGAAGATCTGCCATTTCAGATGATTATGTGGTGTATCTACAGGAATCTGACTATGATATTGGGATAAATAAAGATCCAGTTTCATTTTCACAAGCCATAGAAGGCAATGATTCTAGTAAATGGGTTGATGCCATGAAAGATGAGTTGAAATCTATGGACCAAAACTAAGTCTGGGATCTCGTTGAATTGCCTTATAACTGTAAGAAAGTCGGGTGTAAATGGGTCTTTAAGACCAAGCGCGAATCTAAAGGCAATATCGAACGATATAAGGCTAGACTTGTGGCCAAAGGTTTCACTCAGAAAGAAGGCATTGACTATACAGAGACCTTCTCTCCAGTATCAAAGAAGGATTCTCTTAGAATCATTATGGCACTAGTAGCTCATTATGATTTGGAGTTACATCAAATGGATGTGAAAACTGCTTTTCTAAATGGAGATTGGGATGAGGATATCTACATGGAGCAACCTGAAGGGTTCGCAATTAAAGAACAAGAACACTTGGCTTGCAAATTAAAGAAATCTATATATGGACTTAAACAAGCTTCCAGGCAATGGTATATAAAGTTTAACGATACCATTACCTCTTTGGATTTACAGAAAACACTGTTGATCAGTGTATATCTAAAGATCAGTGGGAGCAAGTTTATTTTTCTGGTTCTGTATGTAGATGACATCTTGTTAGCCAGTAGTAGTGATCTTGGTTTGCTGTATGAAACTAAAAGCTATCTTACCAAGAATTTTCAGATGGTTGATATGGGTGAGGCAAATTATGTTATTGGCATAGAGATCTTCAGGGATAGATCTCAAGGATTGCTAGGATTGTCTCAGAAAGGGTATATCAATCGAGTCTTGGAAAGATTCATATGAAAATGTGTTCAGTCAGTCCTGCACCCATTCAGAAGGGTGACAGATTAAGTGGTAGCCAGTGTCCCAGTCCAGAAATGACTTAGAAAAGGGTCAAATGCAGAAAGTTCCGTATGCATCAGCTGTTGGGAGCTTGATGTATGCAAGCACTTGTACCAGGCCAGATATCAGTTTGCTGTTGGGATGTTGGGAAGATACCAAAGCAATCTAGGAATGGAGCACTGGAAGTTGGCTAAGAAGGTTATGCGGTATCTTCAAGGGACAAAGGACTATATGCTCACATACAGGAGATCAGATCAGTTGGAGGTGATCGGCTATTCAGACTCAGATTTTGGTGGTTGCCCAGATAGCAGGAAGTCTACCTCAGGATTTATTTTCTTGCTAGCAGGTGGGGCAATCTCGTGGAAGAGTGTGAAGCAGTCCATTATTGCTTCATCCACGATGGAGGCTGAGTTCATAGCTTGTTTTGAGGCCACAAATCATGCATTATGGCTAAGGAATTTCATCTCAGCACTTGGTGTAGTTGACTCTATTGCCAAGCCGCTGACGATATATTGTGACAATACAGCAGCCGTATTCTTCTCTAAGAATGGTAAGTACTCTAATGGTTCTAGACACATAGAACTTAAGTACTTGGTGGTTAGAGAAAGAGTTGAGAAACAAAAGGTGTCAATTGTAAGTTTAAGTACCACTTTAATGGTTGCTGATCCAATGACAAAGGGATTGCCTCTAAAGACATTCAAGGAACATGTTGTAAGAATGGGTCTTTTGGGCAATCTGTAAATGTGTATTTTGGTACTTATGTAATTGACATTATTGTACAAATAAAAGTTTTGTTTCTGTGTTTCCTGTTATCCAATTATGTGTGCACATATTATGTTGGATGTATGTTAAACAGGAAATGTCTTTACAAGACAATTACAGGGGTCATTTTGGTTATGGACTCAATTAGTAAGGGTTATCAATGTTGTGGTACATAGAAGGGAGTATGACGTGGATGTTGTATAACCGCTATGACTCGCATTGATGGTCCAAACTAATTGCAGTATTACGGTATTTCATATTGGGCTTATCAGTTGTTGTTTTTTTTTAAATTCGTGATCACGTGTCAAGTTTTTCAGTATGGAATCCAATGGAGTCAAAATGTTTGAAAATGAGTCTTTTCTTTTATTTGTTTTCTAAAGTTTTATCCTAATCGGTTAGTGGTCCAAGTGGGAGAATGTTAATCTCACATCATGGTGGCCCACTCAACCTTGATTAATATTGGATTCCTAATAAAAGATTAACTGATATGATGTTATGCCCATATTAAAGTGACAATTGTGTATAGTTTTTAATAGTCACCTGGGGTATGAAAGAACCATGATGGTGGTTTTATCATGGGTGATTATTTGCAATTAAGAGACCCACTTCTCTCCTCCCGTAAAGACACAGACTGTTTTCCTTATTTTGAGGAATATCCATCACTAAGAGAAAATTGGAGTTTTGTGGTGAAAGAGGGAGATAGAGAGAGGAGGATCAATTGCACTAGGGTTTGCAGGTTCAAAGCAAAAGGAAAGATCAAGGTTTTCTTCTTCCATTAATCACAAGGATTCTCATCTTCCATTCAACCTTCAATGGCTTCAGGTATAGTGCATATATTAATGTTTTATTATATGCATTCGATTGTCTTGAGTTGTATATGATTCTTTGATCCATGGTTTAATTTAATCCGCAATATAGTTCTATTATTTCCAACAAACTCTAGTAGGGCTCGGAGAATTGAAAGTTTAAAGTTCAACTTCAATAAACAAATTGTGTCCTCGCGTTAAAGCGGAAGGCTGTTAATAGTTGCTCTAGGGTGACTAAAAAAGCTTATAAATGCCCATGTGTTTGGGGGTCCCACGGCCTTGACGAGGAATAGAATGGGCCTTAAACTGTGTTGTCAAAGCGTGATCTTCACCGGGAACGCATTAAGCTTGAAATAAAAATTGAGAATTAATCTAACTCAAAAACTTAAACTGAGAGATAAATCTCAAATTATCTATTTAAGTCTATTATTTTTCTATTTATTTTTCAATATGAGACTATATTCTCACGTGAATATCTAACAGTATGAGTTTATTTAATTGTGAACTAAATTTAGGGTCTCTAAAGTTTGCAAGGAGATACAATTATGACAAATATCTCAGCCTATCATTCTTGATGCATGGAGGTCGGCTAGGGGCATGGCCGCATGGATGCTATCAAAAGAAATTAAACACGCGCAACATGCTAGCGCGTTTAATAACTAATATATTGTTCGAATCTTTCAGATTGCAATTGCATTGATCCTTGTGTGGATACTTAATTTTAAATATCACATGACTCACGTCAAGCTAAAACCTTAACAAGTTGATGATATCCAGCTCATTTGAGGTTTGAGAATCTGACCAAAAATCTGTTCCCTAGTTCTGCTGAGGATGGCCTAAGCTTGCCCAAACCATGTTGATGTCGAGCCAGGTATCGGCCCAAGCCTAGGATGGGCGGTGAGAGTGGCATTTATTGGCCTGACCCAAGTCGTCAATCGAAGTCATATCTGGGCCCATATCTCAGCCGCCACTTGGGGGCTGTTTGTTTCGCCGTAAAAAGCTTAAAAGTCCGTAATTCGTAAATGACTTACAACCTAATTACAACTACGGCGTTTGTTTGGATCGTAATTTGCAAAAGACTTACGTAACTCAACTAATACTCACTTGTAATCCAGTTACCATTTACTACAGCCCACTTACAGTTAATTTTGTGGTCATACAAATTTTATTATTTTTTATATTAATATTAAAAATTTTAATATTTAACATTTTTAATATTTATTTGCAGTATTAAAACTTTCAAAATCACCAAATAGTTAATTTTGTGGTCAACTTTTTCACTTACGACTTATACATTACGACAACCAAACACCGTAAAATACAATACACTTCCCACTTTACAACTTTATATTACCAACCAAACACCGTAAAACTTATGTGCATGTAACTCATTACAACTGTAAAAGACTTTATCAATTACGACTTACGAATTACGGTCAATTACGACAACCAAACAGACCCTTGGTTGGGTTGTCTGTAGCATAGTCACCAGAACGGGAAATGAAAACGGGATACGAAACATGGTTTCCCAAAAGTTTCCATAACGTGTCAAAGCAAAAAATTTCCTAAATATTAGGAACCATAGGAACATTTCCCTGAAATTTGAAAATAGTACAGTGTCCTTTTCCAAACTAGTATCCCCGAATAGTGGTGTCCCACCTTCCTATATGGTGTCTGGTAATTATGATCTATAGTCTAAAGAGTGTGAATACTAGGGTCCTGGTACTCGGACCCGACCCCGACCCGTACCATACTCGCTCACTAGTAGGTATATGCTACTCTAAAAGTTAGACTCGTTCATTAATTCGGGTAGGGTCTGGGTACATTTCATATAGTGACGTGTTTGGTTGCAAGGAAATGGGCGGAAGTAAGGAAATGAGAAAGTATAATTGCTCACTTCCCTATCTATCCAAACACCGGAAAAGGAAAATAAGAAAACCCCTTTTCCTTTTTCTTCTCACTTTTACACAACTAGTTCCTTACTTTCAGAGTGTACAGTTAATTTTGTGGTCAGTAAATCTCAAATGTAATAAGTTGTAGCAAAAAACAGTTAATTTTTTGGTCATGTAAATCTCACTTGCATTCTATTATAATCCATTTTTTTATTTTTCTTAATTAATTTTTATTTTATGTTATTTTGCAGTCAACTTTGTGGTCAACTTTTCCACTCTACTTAGACATTATCATCCAAACATCAGAAAAGACATAACATTTTTCAAACCACACTTCCCAACAGCATCCAAACACGGAAAACTTACTAACTAATTCCTAAGTTCCAAAGGGAACTATTACCACTTCCTCACTTCCTTACTTCCTCACTTCCACCCTTAGCCAAAACAGGCTTCAGACCGGTACCTGACCCGTTTAGTCATTTGGTAGAGATGGGTAGTGTTATATTACTCGACCCGGACCTAGACTCGTTAAATACTTGTTACTTAAATAAATAAATAAATAAATAAATATTCTAATATTAATAATAATACATAGGCTTCCATTATGTTTGATTCATCACTAAAATGAATCGACTTATTAAAAAATATGAGTTTATCTAACTACAAACATCAGTATAATGACATATAGCCCATAAATACTTCACTTTTAGAAATAAAAATCAAAGTCCACTTCACTTTTTTTTCTCAACCATTTAGTAAATGTCACCTTCATCTTTATTCTTCCGCATTAGACCAAAAAGCTGGATTGGATGGGTACTAGCGGCTCATTATTTGACACAAAAAGGAGAATATTCATTACTTTTTTTGAAGTTTTAATTTATTCTTTAATTTTGTTTGTTATTGTCTTTTTGTTGTTTTTTTGTTATTCTTTTGATTTAAATATAATTGATACGGGCCCTGGATCTGGCCCGAACCCGCCTACAACAGAACGGTATGGATCTTTGTAGTAAATTTTCTACCCGTTAACTCGGTGGATATATCGAATATGTATCCGCCCTAGACCCACCTACAACGGGTAGGGTATGGGTCTATGTAGTAAATTCCCCACTCGTTAACCTGGTGGGGACCTGTTCATAATAAGTGTTATGTCCCGCTTCCCAAAATACGTAGAAACGGATTCGCAACGAGAGTCGGCGACGTATATACGCGAGGAGAATACTCCACGTATACACGCTAAGCCTAAAGTAACCCGAACAAGCTATAAAAATCTACTATCATAAATCATAATCACTGCAATACACATATAAATATCCACACAAGATAACAATGAACATAGAAATGGAAATAGAATAGGAGATAACTAAGAGTGATACGTAGAGAAAAGGAATCAACAGAAAGAAAGAAAGAAAGAATACCGATGATCGAGCCGAGGGTAACTCCATGCTCCTCGCGACATGTCCGGTATCATTGAACACCTAATCAATAAAGCAAAACATCTAATATCTGAATGTACAAATTCAGGGTCGTCAGAAAGTGACCCAATAAGTGTGTAAGAAAAAGGAGAAGGTGTACGTGCATATAATTTGTGAGCAGATGAAGATAATATATACTGGAATAAGAAATGGCATGAATAAAGTAAATAAACAGTAATGTGGATAGTATACAGTAGAGTATGTGTCAAGTCAGGTATACAATCAGGTGTGAGGTGTCTATCATAATTTATATATCAGGTGATTAAAGTCAGTCAGTGCTAGAGTCCAATGTGCAATCAGGTCATGTATACCATCGGTGTCCAACATAGCATACATGTATCAGATGTCTATCATATCCTATATGAGTAAAGTCAGGTGAATACAGTCAGTCACAGTATACAATGAACACTTTATCATTATTATTTAAGTCAGCGAACACCCATTGCTACATGTAATAGACACATCCCATACTGCGCCTATCAATGTGTCAATCGAAGTACTATGTTCTTGAAATTGATTAGTTGGAGACATTGTCCATGCTTTGGGTGGGTCCCGTGCATACCCGGGACCACGGTCCAGATGCTTGGCGCTGAATCAGGCCCTATCGCCAGGTAGTCAATAACAGTAATAGTACTCACAGTATCACTGTGAAACAATACTCATAGTAACATTATGAAACAATAAGCAGACGGGATGTTAGTCATCCCTGGAACCCAGCAGTGAAACCGTAAGTCGGCTGCGCAACTTGTGTCCTAGGTCCACCCAAAATACAAACACTGGCTGCTCCATCAATTTTTCCAACCCCAGTGTAAGTTATCCATTTACATTATTATTCAATTCAGTTAAAACAATTAATACCTAGAATACTGGGACGATACAGTAACAGTACAGTTTATCAGTAAACAGTAATCGTATACACGGTGAATGATAACAATAACAGTAAACAGTGGCAGTACTTGTATATACGATGAACAACAGAGCCGTACAGGTGTTACAGTCTAACAATACTTTCCCAGTGATTTTCAATAACATGAAATAATACCATATCAAGTCTGGATACTAAATTCTTACAATACAGTCCCATCTAGAATCAAATAAAAATCTCATCCACAGATATTATATCCGTAACTAATCCATCAATTCATAATCTCAATAGTCATCGTAAATATCAAATACCAATCTATGTCAAGGTAATTTAGTACAGTAAACCATAAGTCTAATACACCAAGTAGTCAGTTATCTCATCCTATTAATCTACTCTAATCTTCCAAGTCACTAATAAGTCAGGTCGATCGATAACTGCTGTCAAACTTTGAATATATATATATATATATATTCACCGATATCAATGAAATCACTTTCGCAATGACTCTGTATCTATAATTAAATAACTGAAGTGTCAAAAACTAATCATAAAGTACCGAATATATCCTCGAGATCAACTAAAACAACAAATATCGAGATCACAAATAAAGAATAGAATATTCTCAAAATCAGAATTATGGAACCATAATTAAGATCATAAATGAAGAGTGTAACATTCTCGATCAATATGAAATCTAGATCATCTCTATATCTAGTAATCAATATCAATAAGATCATCAATACGTCAGTTAAACTCATCAATGGGAGAATCTAGAAATAATAGCTTCTAACAGTCCAAAAGTTAGTCCCGTTATATACATCAGAGTCAAGGGTATCATGTTCACACATCTGATCATAATCCAACCATCATACATATCAATCATGAATACAACAGAAGAAATAGGAAGTTCAGGTCAATCCTCACTCTAACTAAGTCATACACAGATCCAGATACTAGTAAAACAGTCTGTTGATAAGGCAACATCATATTTAACACTTTCTCAATATCTAAAAGAGTTCTAATTGGAATAATCACCAATTAAATATCTGAAACAGTTCACATAAAATATAAACATTAACCACAATCGCTAACCAATGCAACTCAAGATCAATTTAGTTACTGTCTAATATCCATCACGACTAGTTCCAAATATGAAGTGGGAATTATCTACACATGAAATGATACTAATGTCTCGGTGATACAATATCGAATCCATATACATTTGAATATCAAGATCATATCTGATCAATCGTCTAAAATATATCTAAATCATCTCATATCCTATAATAATCCACGTCCAATAATCCATTACATGACTGGAATATCCATTATCCAACTAATCCAATGTCCCAGTCAAAAGTAGTCAATCATATAACCAAACTCTAAATTATAACACTATGATCATTCTAAATGCTAGAAATCAATAGATTTAACTATCTGACAGAATAACTACCAACGACATGAAATATAAATATTCACATAGAATAACATAAACACATGAAATGATAAAATAATCGCATAGTTTAAATAAATAAATAAACAATACTCTCACTGGTATAAATAAATAAATAAAAGAGCAACAAACAAACACTCATTTGAAATGACGTTGTTTTGAAACTGAATCGCCATATGGTCCTCACTGCACAAGCTGGTAGGAATCTCCGGATCATCCCATGGATCGGTCTTCGAATTACCAGTATATCGGGTCCATAACAAGACAATTCGAATCTCATTAACGGGTCTGTAATGTTGTAACACGCAACCAAATACACATAATATATATATAGACACACACACACACACACACACACTCTCTCTCTCTCTCTCTCTCTCATACATACATATACATTAATATATAACACACCCATTCACACTTAAACACACATGTAATTAAAACACACATAATCACACATTAACACACCCTCAAAGAATTATCACAAATACACATTCACACATTGCACACATTTACATCTATACTTACACATAATAATTCATACACACAATATTCATACACACCACAAATAATTAAAGAGAGAAATAAAGAGAGAGAGGAAGGGGATGATAACTCACCGCAAAGGAGGCACGGCCCGTGGCGATCTCCAACGATGGCGGAGCTCGCGGAGGCAACGGGGGCTGTCGGAGAGGGGAGGGGTGTCCTCGCGCTCGCCGGCGGAGCTCAGGATCTCACTGGAGGGACTCGTGCTTGAAGGTGAAGAAAGGCAGCACAGGGTACGGTTGTGCATGGACTTGGCGCACGGTGGAGGGGCTCCAAGTGTGGGTGCAGGCCGGGAAAGAAAATGGGCACGACCAAGGGAGGTTCTGCGGCAGTTGGCATGGATGAGTGCTGCTGAGGCATGGAGGCAGGGGGCTGGATCCGGGCTGTGCGCAGGCCATGGAGAGGGCTTCAGGAGTTGTGTGCAGTCTGTTGGGAAGAAGAAGTATGCCCGGGCCAAGGAGATGCTTGGGGTACGGCAAGAGGGGAGAGATTGCCATGGACCGGTCTCGATGTCGGAGAGGAGGAGGAGGTGGTCTGGATGCGGCAAGGAGTCTTGGTTGCGTGGTTGCAAGAGAGGGGATGGCCATGCTATGGGGTTGTGTTAGAGAAGAAAGAAAGAGAGATTATGAGATTAGGTTTAGGGTTAGGAAAAGATTAGGTTAGCTATGATTAGGATTTGAATTAGAATTAAGATAAGATTATGGGGATTGGATTAAAGGGTAATGGGTTGATGGATTTCGGGTTTGGATTAAGAAATAGGCTAATGGGTATAGGATTAATGGGTTGATAATCTAACGGGTATGGGGTTAAGATAGGTGATAATCGGTGAGAACATGGATAAGAAAGAAAAGAGAAAAATAATAAATACCAACACAAACTTACAATAACAATAATAATTAATAAATATTAGATATTAATTACAATCATAATTAGTAATGCTAATAAATTAGTAACACTAATAATAAAAATGATGATGATAATAATAATGGTAATAAGAATTTGCTACTAACAATTAACAATAATGATAAATAATAATAATAATTAACCATAATATTAATAATAATACCAATAACATTACATAACAATAACAACAATAATATCTATAGTAATAACAATAACACTAATAATAAATAATAATAATAACAGCTATGATAACAACAACAACAATAATAAATCACAAACCAAGTTAATTAATACTAATAAATAAGGTAAAATAAAAGTATGGCAAAAATAAATATTTAGGAAAATTAAAAAATACAGTATTTTAAATTAGGGATATTACAATAGGATCTGATCTGGGTCTAAAAATGGTACCCATAAGGGGTTCGGGTGTGGGTCCGAGCATAGTGGTATTCGGATCTGACCCGACCCGATAGCAGGCCTAGTGAATAAAAAGAATGTTGAATACAAACCTATTGCACGCGATTAAGATATTTTTTTAGAAAATGCATTCGATTAAGATTAAGTTTAATTAATAAAATTTTCTCACAACTTAGAAAATTTTACAAACAATAAGCACACGGAATACTTAATGGGGAAATTGAAATCACCAAGAGGGGGGATGAATAGGTAACTAGCTAATATAATGATGAATTAATGTGAAATTAAAACTATTAATGCAAACTAAAAACTATTATGCACAACACATCAAGTATAACACAAGAGTGTAGCCGAATTCCCTGTGAAGGGCTCTGGAGTAACTCCTAAAGATTCCTCTAGATAAGAGTTGAGGTGCCGCTATGGCTCTCTTGGTTGAATACAAGTGTGAGCAAACAATCCCCAAGCATATAACAATATAAGCACAAGTATATCAAACAAGTAATGAATATGAACAATAAGAGCATGCAAGATATAAACACAAGTGAGAGATAGAGAAAGAGAGAGAGCAATCGCAAACACGGGAGATTTGTTTCGAGGTTCGAGCACCCTTACTCTACGTCCCCGCCTTCAACACTATGAAGGATTTCCACTAGAATCGATCCCACCGGATCACTCGGTGCCGCAACACCTATAAGGAGTTCACACTAGAACTCTTGGACTCACTAGTCCCTCACTTGCTCCCGCAAGAACAAACACACGCAAGCACGGAAGCTTGCCGAGGCCACACCTCTACATCGAGCTCCCACAAGAACTGGAAACAACGCGAACCCGCAAGTCCACCTCGTCAAAACAAAAATGAACACCTTGGTGATCTAAACACTTTGATCACCTAAAATCACTCTCACAAAACTCTCTTATTAGGATAGATATGACAATGGAAAGCTCAAGTATGTGTGAGAAAAATAAGGATTGAATTGGTGGTGAAAAACTTAAGAAATCACTTTTAAAAACTCTTGATAAACTATCCTTTTGATTTGAAAATATTGGCTCTAAAACATGTGGATAAAACCACTAATATAGGTAGAAAAAACTAGGCCAAAAACTTTCTTAAAATCTTGTCTAAAACAGCCCAAGGGAGCCCCAATTTACAAGCAACCAAAATCTGCCCGTTGGAGGCCAACTCAGTAGTTTAAACTGCTGTCGGTCGACCGCCCGGTCGATCGCCAATGGTCAAATTTTCGACCGTTGGGCAGATTGGTCGACCGGAACTGGGCAATGACCTAGCGGTCGACCGCCCGGTCGACCGGGCCATTTCCAGAGAGCAGAGGCTCTCTAGCGGTCGATCGCACGGTCGACCGGCCCAAGCTGTGTAGTCTGTGCACATCGGTCGACCTGAGCAGTCGACCGACTTCTGGATCGATCGACCGCCCGGTCGACCGGCAGAAGGCTGGTCCTGCACATTATAGGGTTTAAAAACTTGTTATTTTACCTTCAATAAAATCCCATAAATTCTCTAAAAAGCTCCAAAAATAAGTTCAGTATTATACTTTGATATACAAATATGTTTGAGTAAAAATCAAATATGTTACAAGCATTTTGAACTATTTTTGTGACTTAGAAATTTTGACTTAAAACAAAATCTGTATTTTTCCAAAATGATTTTTCCAAATAGAAAACCGATTTTTTCAAAACTTCTCTAAATATAAAAACATGATATTCTAAGCACTTTTAAAGCTTAGTGTGTATGGATATGATCCACTACACATATATGATGAAATATCTATGTTTTTGTCATTTAGCTCTAAACAAAATTTTGATAATAACATGTATACTTTGAAGCTCAAAAATCAAAACGCTATTTTCCAAAACGAAATCTCTTTTATGAAAACACATATAAATCTTGTGTGTGAGTGTATATGATACTTGAGCAATCCGCCAACTAATCTATCCTTTACATTTTATCTAACAATAAAATCTTACTAAAAACAAACCTAGACACAAGTCTTCTCTTGAAAATCTGCTCTTGAGAATCTTCTTCTCCTTCTTGACTTGATCCAAATCTTGATCCAATGATGCGATCTTGATGCACACGCTCTTAAATCAACACGTGCTAGCTCTAAAACTTGACTTTAAATCCTTTGTTGAAGCTAAACACCTACTAAGATCTTGATCACATATTTGAGACTAATCAAATACAAGATCATTAGTACTATAATTACATGAGATAATCATCATCAAAACTAGAGTGATGGGCCTTTGGGCAACCAATCTCCCCCTTTTTGATGATGACAAAACTCATGGAGTTATATATGCATGGATTAAAGTCAAGCTTCATAGAACCTCCCCCTTAACTCATGCATAACAATAAACAAGTAGAAATTGCCATGAAGTGCATAAAACGAAACAAATAAATATGCATAAACAAGGTGAGAGAAAACATGCATAAACCAAAAAGTCTTTTCCCAAAAACTTTCTCCCAATTTTTGTTTAAACTTTCAAAATCATTCTCCCCATTTTGTGAAAATATAAGATGCATAAACTCGATATATGCAAAAACTCAAATATGCATATATAAACTCAAAATCTTTCTCTCCCTTTTTGTCAATCATCAACAAAGGGGTGAAAAACAAACCAACAATAAGGTTGTATATGCGATATACATTCATGAAGAGGAAGACGCTAAGTTAGCTTTCCTACATACATGCATTACATGAAGAAGGGATGACAAACCCTAACTCACATAAAGCATAATATACAATACAAAAGTGGAGATGTGAAGCTCCCCCTACACACGTGTATCACATAAAGAAGAGATGTCAAGCTCCTCAATATAAGATACACTCAACATGAATCTATATATAGAAGAGATGTTAAGCTCTCCTTGCATATAGGCAAGACATATCAAAACATTTTTAACACAAATTTTGATAATTACTCACAGTAACAAAACAAATTTTGAGATACCATTTGTATATAAACAAAATTTTAAGATATCGATTGTAAATAAATAATACAAATTTTGAATTTTTCTTAAATCAACAAATTAATTTGAGATATCACAAGATTTTGATACCATATGAAATAGGAAATTTGTGATACCAAAATTGAAATCGAAACATTTGTACATTTTGATACTAATGAAAGAAAATATTTTATAATCTGAAATATATGGTAAATTTGATACCAAATAAAAAGTAAAACATTTTGATACCAATTGTAATCGAAACCCAATTGAAATTGAAACATATTGATACCAAATGAAGTATATTGAAAGTTTTGATATCAAATAAATTGTACGATATGAAGTATATTTTGATACCAAATTAAATACCAATTGAAAATAATGCATAAGCTTATTAAAATATCAATTGAGATACCAATTGAAACTAAGATACAAGACAAGCTTAGCATAAACATAATTTGTACTTTAAATAAGTAAGGCTATAGTAAATCAAGCACAATCAAATTATATATATGTATGAAAATGAAAATACCAATAGAAATTGATATTATTTGAAAATTTGGAGCATACATATATAAGAAAGCATATGAGCATACAAAATAAATATCAATTGTGATACAATTGAAAACACAATGAGGATCAAGTGTATAGCTCATAAATAATCACCCTATTCATGCACAAGATAAAAGGTTTTCAATAAGGCATATAAGGTATGATCGCCCATCCATCCGCCCTTAAAGGGTAGAAGTTTTCAAAAAAATAGGATTTGAAAATAGTTGTATTGTGAAAACACTACCAAATGAAGAATAAATAACTAGTTAAAGTAATTTTTGAAAAACTAGTTAAAGATCTTTCAAATATGAAAAGTAATCATATGAATCTCATGAGTCATACTAAATAAACAAAAGTTGACACTCGAAATCTATAAAGCTCAAATATTCTCATGAAAACAATATCATGAGTAAACAAGTGAAGTGTGAGTGCACAAGAATCATGTAATTAGCATTTTCATGAAAATAATCAATAAGGCACAAAACATCAATCATGTGAAAATCATAAAAATTCATTTTTCTTTAAAAATAAGACTTCAAGGCATATGTATGATTTATCCAAAGCTAACAATATGCATACATATCCCAATATAAAAAGAGTCCATAATAGTATTTGCATGAAGGCAAGTGACTCAAGGGTATACATGTATATTTATTAGTTTTTAACAAAAATTACATATACATGAAGAAAAGAAAAAAAATAGGCAAAACAAGTATAAATTAGAGAATCATCAAAATTAGGTTATACATGTACATGTAGTGAGTACAAATGAGTAATGAAGTACAAACATATAAGAATCAAATATTGCTCATTACTTGTACAAGTATATACACAAGTTTTGATAAAAACTACATCTAAACAAGTATTTATCACATGAAGCACAAAAACATGAACATGCTAAAAATTATAATGTAAAAGCATGTAAAATAAATGGAGTTTAGAGATAGTTACCAAAACACATGAACTACACTCCAAGTCTCCAAAACATGGTGGTCTTCCCACCAAATTTTCTTGATAGCGGTGCATCAATATGTGTGTCCATCTAGTCCATGTGCATCCACCACCAAGGCACCAAACCTCTCACGTCATGTGAGAGCCCACACTTACATCAAACACAAAAGGTAAGGATTTTGGTACCCATTTTCTTTGGGTCCACGGGGGTTCGTCTTATTCGAAATATTTTTATTAGCAAAATTAATAGAATTTACTCTATCATAACAAAATTTTGCTAAATGGCCTTTGCGGCCGCAATGTGTATATTTGTACACTCTAAGATGCACATGTGAATGAGTGTGATCATGGCTTGCAAAATGTGCATAAGTATGTTGTGGGTGATGTGCATGAACATGTGGAACTTATTTCTTTTGAAATAAGGTTTTCAATCTATTTTGATTAAATGCACAATTGCTCAAAATTGAGCTCAAGCAATCTACTCTATTTTTCAAAAATTTATCTCATTTTTATTGATAGTAGAATGAAAAGCATGGTCAACACTCTTTTTCTTTTTAGAAACATTTTTTCCTTTTTCAACAATTTTCTTTTCAAAGAGTTAATTTCATTCAAAGCAACTTCTTTTTCCTTTTCCACCAAAATAATTTTATTTTTCAAAGAATTATTTCCTTCACAAAGATCATTTAATTTTGAAGATAAGGAAATATTCTCCATTTTCAACATATCATTTTCTTTTGAAATATTTTCCAATTTAGTTTGAAAAGTGTCTAAAATAGCCCAAGGGAGCCCCAATTTATAGGCAACCAAAATCTGCCCGTTGGAGGCCAACTCAGCAGTTTACACTGCTGTCGGTCGACCGTCAACGGTCAAATTTTTGACCGTTGGGAAGATCGGTCGACCGGTCGGTCGATCGAAAACTGGGCAATGACCCAGCGGTCGACTGCCCGGTCGACCGGGCCATTTTCAGAGAGCAAAGGATCTCTGTTGGTCGACCGCAACGGTCGACCGGCCCAAGCTGTGTACGTCTGTGCACATCGGTCGACCGACTTCTGGATCGGTCGACCGCCTGGTCGACCGGCAGAAGGCTGGTCCTGCACATTATAGGGTTTAAAAACTTGTTATTTTACCTTCAATAAAATCTCATAAATTCTCTAAAAATCTACAAAAATAAGTTCAGTATTATACTTTGATATGCAAACATATTTGAGTAAAAATCAAAACATGTTACAAACATTTTGAACTATTTTTGTGCTTAGAAATTTTGGATTAAAATAAATCTGTTTTTTTTTCCAAAATGGTTTTTCCAAATAGAAAGCCGATATTTTCAAAACTTCTCCAAATATAAAAACATGATATTCTAAACACTTTTAAAGCTTAGTGTGTATGGATATGATCCACTACACATGTATGATGAAATATCTATGTTCTTGTCATTTAGCTCTAAATAAAGTTTTGATAAAAACATGTATACTTTGAAGCTCAAAAATCAAAACGGTATTTTTTAAAATAAAATCTCTTTTATGAAAACACATCTAAATCTTGTGTGTGAGTGTATATGATACTTAAGTAATCCGCCAACTAATCTATCGTTTATATTTTATCTAACAACAAAATCTTACTAAAAACAAACCTAGACACAAGTCTTCTCTTGAGAATCTTCTTCTCCTTCTTGACTTGGTCCAAATCTTAATCCAACGAGTTAGACTCCTCTTGAGTACTTGATGCGATCTTGATGCACAACCTCTTAAATCAACACGTGCTAACTCCAAAATTTGACTTTATATCCTTTGTTGAAGCTAAGCACCTACTAAGATCTTGATCACATATCTGAGACTAATCAAACACAAGATCATTAGTAATATAACTACATGAGTTAATCATCATCAAAACTAGAGTGATGGGCTTTTGGGCTAACAATCTCCCCCTTTTTATGATGACAAAATTCATGGAGTTATATATGCATGGATTAAAGTCAAGCTTCATAGAAGCTCCCCCTTAACTCATGCATAACAATAAACAAATAGATATTGCCATGAAGTGCATAAAACGAAACAAATAAATATGCATAAACAAGGTGAGAGAGAACATGCATAAACTAAAAAGTCTTTTCCCAATAACTTTCTCCCCTTTTTGTTTAAACTTTCAAAATCATTCTCCCCATTTTGTAAGATGCAAAAACTCGATATATGCAAAAACTCAAATATGCATATATAAACTTAAAATCTTTCTCCCCCTTTTTGTCAATCATCAATAAAGGGGTGAAAAACAAACCAATAATAAGGTTGTATATGCGATATACATTCATGAAAAGAAAGACGCTAAGTTAGCTTCCCTACATACATGCATTACATGAAGAAGGGATGACAAACCCTAACTCACATAAAGTATAATATACAATACAAAAGTGGAGATGTGAAGCTCCCCCTACATACGTATATCACATAAAGAAGAAATATCAAGCTCCTCAATATAAGATATACTCAACATGAATCTATATATAGAAGAGATGTTAAGCTCCCCTTGCATATAGGCAAGACATATCAAAACATTTTTAACACAAATTTTGATAATTACTCATAGTAATAAAACAAATTTTGAGATATCATTTGTACATTAACAAAATTTTAAGATACCAATTGTAAATAAACAATACAAATTTTGAATTTTCTTAAATCAACAAATTAATTTCAAATATCACAAGATTTTGATACCATATGAAATAGGAAATTTGTGATACCAAAATTGAAATCGAAACATTTGTACATTTTGATACTAATGAAAGAAAATATTTTATATTTAGATACCAATTGAAATATATGGTAAATTTTGATACCAAATAAAAAGTAAAACATTTTGATACCAATTGTAATCGAAACCTAATTGAAATTGAAACATATTGATACCAAATGAAGTATATTGAAAATTTTGATATCAAATAAATGGTACAATATGAAGTATATTTTGATACCAAATTAAATACCAATTGAAAATAATGCATAAGCTTATTAAAATACCAATTGTGATACCAATTGAAATTAAGATACAAGACAAGATTAGTATAAACATAATTTGTGCTTTAAATAAGTAAGGCTATAGTAAATCAAGCACAATCAAATCATATATATGTATGAAAATGAAAATAACAATAGAAATTGATATTATTTAAAAATTTTAAGCATACATATGTAAGAAAATATATGAGCATACAAAATAAATATCAATTGTGATACCAATTGAAAACACAATGAGAATCAAGTGTATAACTCATAAATAACCACCCTATTCATGCACATGATAAAAGGTTTTCAATAAGACACACAAGGCATGGTTGCCCATCCATCCGCCCTTAAAGGGTAGAACTTTTCAAAAAAATATGACATGAAAATAGTTGTATTGTGAAAACACTACCAAATGAAGAATAAATAACTAGTTAAAGTAATTTTTAAAAAACTAGTTAAAATCCTTCAAACATGAAAACTAATCATATGAATCTCATGAGTCATACTAAGTACATAAAAGTTGACATTCGAAATCTATAAAGCTCAAATATTCTCATGAAAATAATGTCATGAGTAAACAAGTGAAGTGTGAGTGCACAAAAATCATGTAATTAGCATTTTCATGAAAATAATCAATAGGGCTTAAAACATCAATCATGTGAAAATCATAAAAATTCATTTTTCTTTAAAAATAAGACTTCAAAGCATATGTATGATTTATCCAAAGCGAACAATATACATACATATCCCAAATATAAAAAGAGTCCATAATAGTATTTGCATGAAGGCAAGTGACTCAAGGGTATACATGTATATTTATTAGTTTTAAACAAATATTACATATACATGAAGCAAAAACAAAAAAATAGGCAAAACAAGTATAAATTAGGGAATCATCAAAATTAGGTTATACATGTACATGTAGTGAGTACAAATGAGTAATGAAGTACAAACATATAAGAATCAAATATTACTCATTACTTGTACAAGTATATACACAAGTTTTGATAAAAACTACATCTAAACAAGTATTTATCACATGAAGCACAAAAACATGAACATGCTAAAAATTATTAATGTAAAAGCATGTAAAATAAATGGAGTTTAGAGATAGTTACCAAAACACATGAACTACACTCCAAGTCTCCAAAACATGGTGGTCTTCCCACCAAATTTTCTTGATAGCGGTGCATCAATATGTGTGTCCATCTAGTCCATGTGCATCCACCACCAAGGCACCAAACCTCTCACGTCATGTGAGAGCCCACACTTACATCAAACACAAAAGGTAAGGATTTTGGTACCCATTTTTTTTGGGTCCACGGGGGTTAGTCTTATTAGGAACCCAACCATTTTTATTAGCAAAATTAATAGAATTTACTTTATCATAACAAAATTTTGCTAAATGGCATTTGCGGCCGCAATGTGTACATTTGTACACTCTAGGATGCACATGTGAATGAGTGTGATCATGGCGTGCAAAATGTGCATATGTTGTGGGTGATGTGCATGAACATGTGGAACTTGTTTCTTTTGAAACAAAGTTTCCAATCTATTATGATTGAATGCACAATTGCTCAAAATTGAGCTCAAGCAATCTATTCTATTTTTTAAAAATTTTATCTGATTTTTATTGATAGTAGCACGAAATGCATAGTCAACACTCTTTTTCTTTTTAGAAACATTTTCTTTTCCTTTTTCAACAATTTTTCTTTTCAAATAGTTGTTTTCATTCAAAGCAACTTCTTTTTCCTTTTCCACCAAAACAATTTTATTTTTTAAAGAATTATTTCCTTCACAAAGATCATTTAATTTTGAAGATAAGAAAATATTCTCCTTTTTCAACCTGTCATTTTCTTTTGAAATGTTTTCCAATTTAGTTTGAAAAGAATCTTTTTCTTTTAACAAGGAATCAAAATTATTTTTCATTTTCTTATTATCCTTTTTAAGCAACTCATATTTTTCAAGAAGTTGTTGACAATATGATTCAAGCTCATCATAAGACATATCAACATCCTCTTCTACCTCGGATTCAGAGTTTACCTCAAGAGAGTTATCCCCTTGGACCATGTAACATATGTTGGAAGCATCACTTCCATCATCCGAGTCGCTCCCCGCATAATATTGTTTTGTTCGCCAAGGGAGACTATAGTGTTCCAAACTACAAAAGCCGAATCAAAATTAACAACCCTAGATAAATATTCATCATTTAGGGTACTCTTTAAAGCATGGATGGCTTTTGAGTTAGCCTCAAGATACTTGCTATTTAAACAATAAGAATCTTTAATAGTGACAAAATAGACATGATACCTAGGGCTTTGAGTTATAATGACATCTTAACTTTCCAAGTTTGGATGTTAAGAATGTCAAAGGTGGGAGGTGACATGAAATCTATGTGTGTGTAAACAAAATATTGTGATTAGCTATAAAAGAGGATCTTTAACTCAAAGTTGTTAAACCCAAATCAAGAGCACGAGACTCTGATACCAATTGAAATCACCTAGAGGGGAGGTGAATAGATGACTAGCTAATCTAATAATGAATTAATGCGAAATTAAAACTATTAATGCAAACTAAAAACTATTATGCATAACACACCAAGTATAATACAAGAGTGTAGCCGAATTCCCTGTGAAGGGCTCTGGACTAACTCCTCAAGATTCCTCTAGATAAGAGTTGAGGTGCCGCTATGGCTCTCTTGGTTGAATGCAAGTGTGAGCAAATAATCCCCAAGCATATAACAATATAAGCACAAGTATATCAAGCAAGTAATGAATATGAACAATAAGAACATGCAAGATATAAACACAAGTATGAGATAGAGAGAGAGAGCAATCGCAAACACGGGAGATTTGTTTCGAGGTTCGAACACCCTTGCTCTACGTCCCCGCCTTCAACACTATGAAGGATTTCCACTAGAATCGATCCCACCAGATCACTCGGTGCCGCAACACCTACAAGGAGTTCACACTAGAACTCTTGGACTTACTAGTCCCCTCACTTGTTCCTGCAAGAACAAACACACGCAAGCACGGAAGCTTGCCGAGGCCGCACCTCTACACCGAGCTCCCACAAGAACTCGAAACAACGCGAACCCGCAAGTCCGCCCCCTCAAAATAAGAATGAACACATTGGTGATCTAAACACTTTGATCACCTAAAATCACTCTCACAATAACTCACCTATTAGGATAGATATGGCAATGGAAGCTCAAGTATGTGTGAGAAAAATAAGGATTGAATTGGTAGTGAAAAACTCAAGAAATCACTTTTGAAAACTCTTAATAAACTCTCCTTTTGATTTGAAAATATTGGCTCTAAAACATGTGGATAAAACCACTGATATAGGTAGGAAAAACTAGGCCAAAATTTTCTTGAAATCTTGTCTAAATTAGCCCAAGGGAGCCCCAATTTATAGGCAATCAAAATCTGCCCGTTGGAGGCCAACTCAGCAGTTTACACTGCTGTCGGTCGACCGCCCGGTCGACCGACAACGGTTGAATTTTTGACCGTTGGGCAGTCGGTCGACCGGTCGGTCGACCGAAAACTGGGCAATGACCCAGCGGTCGACCGCCCGGTCGATCGAGTCATTTCCAGAGAGCAGAGGCTCTCTGGCGGTCGACCGCACGGTCGACTGGCCCAAGCTGTGCACGTCTGTGCACATCGGTCGACCAGAGCGGTCAACCGACTTCTGGATCGGTCGACCGCCCGGTCGACCGGCAGAAGGCTGGTCCTGAACATTATAGGGTTTAGAAACTTGTTATTTTACCTTCAATAAAATTTCATAAATTCTCTAAAAATCTACAAAAATAAGTTCAATATTATACTTTGATATAAAAATATGTTTGAATAAAAATCAAAACATATTACAAACATTTTGAACTATTTTTGTGACTTAGAAATTTTGGCTTAAAACAAAATCTGTATTTTTCCAAAATGATTTTTCCGAATAGAAAACCGATTTTTTCAAAACTTCTCCAAATATAAAAACATGATATTCTAAACACTTTTAAAACTTAGTGTGTATGGATATGATCCACTACACATATATGATGAAATATCTATGTTTTTATCATTTAGCTCTAAATAAAGTTTTGATAAAAACATGTATACTTTGAAGCTCAAAAATCAAAACGGTATTTTTAAAAACAAAATCTCTTTTATGAAAATACATCTAAATCTTGTGTGTGAGTGTATATGATACTTGAGCAATCCACCAACTAATCTATCCTTTACATTTTATCTAACAACAAAATCTTACTAAAAACAAACCTAGACACAGGTCTTCTCTTGAAAATGTTCTCTTGAGAATCTTCTTCTCCTTCTTGATTTGGTCCAAACCTTGATCCAACGAGCTAGACTCCTCTTGAGTACTTGATGCGATCTTGATGCACAAGCTCTTGAATCAACACGTGCGAACTCCAAAATTTGACTTTAAATCTTTTGTTGAAGCTAAGCACCTACTAAAATCTTGATCACATATCTGAGACTAATCAAACACAAGATCATTAGTACTATAACTACATGAGTTAATCATCATCAAAACTAGAGTAAAGGGCCTTTGGGCCAACAGAAATTAGTTCAATCTTATTTAACCTTATGACCATGGGTTTGCTCTTCAGAGGTCACCGGTTCGAACGCCCGAGGAGGACATGTTGATTATAAAAAAAATTGAAAAATTTAAATTTTAGCTAAAAGGGGTTTAATATAGTATTGATTTTAATCTTATTTAACTATATACTTAATCTCCTTTTACACGATCGGAGACTATTCTTTTGTGTTAATTTCTTTTATTCAAAACTTATCAGTCTGTCCTAATTGTGTTATTTTTCAATTTTAACTAAATGTTAGACAACAAGTGTTACTATAGTATAATGGTAAAATCTCTTTATAGTGAGCAAGAGGTCTGAGAAAAGAACCCAATAATTCATGATTAAGTTTTTTGAGTTTGATGAATTGAAGGGTCAAATTTGATAAGAGTCCACCGCGTGTAATCTTGGCAGGCAAGCTCACATGGCCTAGGTTTCTTGTGGACGTTGTGGAGCAGTTTAATTTTATGAGTTTATATATATACTAAAAACCCCAATAATTCATGATTTTTTTTAGAGTTAATTCTCATTATTTTAACAATAATAATGTTAAGTAAAGCCATGCTTATTTGCTTTTAGTTGATCGATTGGCTTCTGTGGCTAGTTCGATTAAGATCATGAAAGTTGATGTGTTGTGTTGATCGTACTTATTTTTTTTTCAAGTTTTCTAATAATTTTATAATTTATAGGTGTTCGATCAAGATCAAGAAAGTTGTGTGTTTGATTGATCGTACTTATTTTTTTTTAAAGTTTTCTAATGATTTTATAATTTAGAGGTGATCAAATTGATATCTTACACTATTTTAGTTAAGGTTTTAAACAGATGGGAAATAAATGTGAAACTTTATTTTTAATATAATAATATATCTACTTTTTCACCTTTTTAGTTGAATGCTCAATCAATCAGAAAAAGAGTGGTTATATTCTATCTTTACCATCTAGAAATAATATGTTACTATAATTGTAACACATAAATTTGGTGCGCTAAACACATTAGACTAGAGGACTGATTAAATTTTTTTATCCTTCCTGTTGATGCCCAAGGGCGGCTCAATTTCTAGAGAGACCTTAGGCGAAAATTTCGAATGGGCCATTTAAAATATACTTTAAAAAAGTAATTAATATTAACTAATATTTTATTTAATCAATATTTTTTTGAAAAATAATTCTTCTAGCTTTTCAAGATGCAAAATTTTTAATCAAGTTTTTGTATTCAAGTTTTGCTAATGTATTTTTTTCTATAGAGCAGTTGCAGGTCCTGCCGTCAGTCTGAGGTCTGGGCGACGGGGGCGGCGAAGAGCGAGGCTGCACAGAGAGAGAGAGTTTTAATTTTGAAAAATTCTCTAATTATAATTAAATAGTTAGGGAGAGTGAAAAAGACAGCTGAGGAAGTGGAAGAGACTCCTCTTTAGTTATAATTAAATACTTATAGAGAGTGGAGGATATTAGCTTGGGAAAGTGAAAGAAACTCATGCCTTTCCTGTTAATATAAAAAATGAAGAGCGAAAAAAATCAAAAAAGTGTGGATGACAGGATTTGAACTAGTGCAGCCAAAGCCCACACAATTTCTAGTCATGTCTGATAACCACTCCGGCACGCCCAATTGAGCAAACAAAAAACATTTTCTATTTTTCTATTTATTATTTTAGTTAAATACTAATTTACACTATAATTTTGGAGGCCCCATTATATTTGGGGGCCCTAGGCGACTGCCTCATTCGTCTAGAGGTTGAGCCGCCCCTGTTGATGCCTCTTCTGATAGCTCCTTGGATGGCACCTACGTTGAGTAGCTCCTGTTGATCCAGAGGGACCTCGTGTTCGAGAAAACTAGTTTCTAAACATGGACACCATGTTCAAAGTCGTGGTCTCAGTCGCTGACTTGACGGGCTCTGAGACGCATCGGTCGCGGCATCGCGGAGCGGACTCAGATGATATGCGTAAAACACTACATAAAAAGCTCAAAAAATTCTAAAAAAATATGATAAATCTTAAAAAAATATAGACATCAATATTTATATATCACATATCCAAAACATATCACCTAACACATTAAAATGCATAAATACTTAAATTAATTACTTAAATTAAATCATATCTACTTAATTTGAATTAAATTAATTTTATATTAAATTAACTAAATTATATCTATTTAAATTAAATTAAATTAGAGAGAGAGGGAGAGAGGACAGATCGGGAAAGAGAGAGGGAGAGAGAGAAAGGGGAGAGACAGAGGGAGAGAGGGGGAGAGGGGGAGAGATTTGAGAGAGATCAGAAAGACAAACACTGAGAGAGAGAGATTGGGAAAGAGAGGCAGGGACAGAGGGACAGAGAGCATAAGAGAGACTTACCTGGAGCCGGGTGATAGCTGGGTTGGAGCCGACCGACAGTGGCAGCGATGGCAGGCAGGCTGGAGGCGGGCGACGATGACACGGGCTTTCAGATCTAGATCGGATAATGCTACATCCAGATCTGCCCTTTTTGCCCTTTTAAGCACGAAGAGAGAGTGACCTGACTCGATCTTGACTTGGTCGACCCTGCTGAGTCTACCCAAGACAGCCCATGATACCGAGTTGGCTCAAGTTGACTCGGCTGCGTCGACTGAGTCAAGGCCAAGTCCACAAATCTCGCCCGAAAATCTGATTTAGGTGGTGTTCTCAGAATGGCCACTGCCGTTCCGGATGCGACTCGGCTGAGTCGACACCGACTTGGCCGTAGATTCTTATATAATTAGCAAACCCAATAACTGGACCCGTGGCAGGCTTAGGTGAGTGTTTTTAACTATTTTTAAATAAGTAACATTTATTATGATAAATTTAGTTATTTGTTAAATTATTTATTTAATGTCTAATTACTTAATTGCTAATCTAAATTTCCAAGCATGTAAAGTATATAGAAGAATGTAAATTTTCATAAATTAATTCTGAATATCTTTCCCAGTAATGTTTATTTTGTTCCTGCATGTAATTATTTTGCATGTTCTAGATGAATGATTATAAATCTCGAAAATAATATTGTTTGAATTATTAAATTGTTACTCTATAGAAAAAGACCTAAAAATAATTATAATTGCTGAAAAATTTCAGAAAAATTAGATAAATTATCTTGAATAATAATTTGGTTTTATTTATAATATTTGATAATTTATGCATATCCATTACATCACAACAAGATTATTCGTGTTACCAAAATTACTGAAAAAATACTGTTACTTTGCATACTTGATATAAACACTGTTATTGCTCGAACCGAGTAATCTAGGTGACACTGATATTAAATAACTTACACCGGGGTAGGAAAATTGATAGGGGAGATGGTGTTGGTATTTTGAGTGGACCCAGAATACAGTTGCGCAGCTGAAAGACAGTTCTATTGCAGGATTCTAGGGGATGACTGACATTCCGTATTGTCATATTGTTATTATTATTGACTACCTAGGTACGACCTAGTTCAGTATCAGGTTATTGGGTCGTGGTTCCGGGTATGTACAGAGTCCACCTAAAACACAGATTTATGTCTCCAACTATCAATTCATACAACAATATATTTAATAATAAACGTAAAATGATAAAATTCCTAATATATGATTTTATCATAGATTGGTTATATTACTATTTAATTATGAAATTCATGTTATTGTATTTGTAATATAATTTTAATATACTTATTGTTATTATATTATACTATACTAGATCCCTTTATTTTACCACTCACTAGGATGTTTATTAGTGATCCTGAGTTTGTTTGCTCAGATCCAAGTTCAGATACTCTGCATGATCAGGAATACTTTGAGTATGTGGCAGAACTTCAGTAGTAGATTTGTCTTCATTTCCACTTCGTGAGGGTATTTTGTTTTGTGCATTTTGCTTTCTTTTTTGGTAATAAATCTAGACTGTTTGTGAAATTCTGTACTTGTGTAATAAAGTTGGAAATGTTATATTTTTATTGTGTTAAATTTCTTGTACTGAGGCTTAGTGTATTAACAAAAATATATCGCTGGCTCTCGTTGCGTACCCACTTTAGTATATTTTGATTAGAAGGGCATGACAGTAGGCGACTATTCTGAGTCTAAGTAGAGGCCTAGGCTTACGCTTAAATTAGGGTGCTCGTGTTTCCGGGGGCATTCATCGCTAGTCGACGCGGCCGATTAAACGCCCGAGCGATAAGGTGGGCTTTGGTGTTCTAAGACAGTTACTTGTCACGACTGCTGTCATATGCCTGCTTTCTTTCCTTTTGTTTTATGTTTATATAATATTGTTGTAAATTTAATTCAATATGTCTTAAAATAATTTTAGATTAGAAAGTTAAAGGATGAGTCATTCCTTTGATCATTTTAATTGGTGTCAAAATAGGTGTTCTGAAAGGTGATTTTATAATTAAGTACCGCTGCAAAGCGAAAAGCCTCACACCTGATTTTCACTAACCTGACCAATTGGATTGGTTAATTTCTAATTTTGATAAACTTAACAATTTTCAGAGAATAAAGTAAAAAACCCAACAATTACAACACTGAGTTTTTCTGTTTCCTAAAATTAATTAAATAATTATCTAATTCCTGCCTAATTGTTACATGAGTTAAAATTACTTAAAGTTGTCTAATTCTTGCAATTAGTTAAATAATTATTAATTTCTTATAATTGATTAATTAATCTTAAATTATCTATTTATTGCAATTAGTTAATTAATCTTAATTTGTCTATTTCCCACAATTATTCATTTCCTGCAATTTTACAAAATTGAAGAAAGTGAGATTAATTTATTTTGCAAGTATTCGCTTAGCGTTATCATACTAAGTTTTAGTTATGTACATTGTAAAAGCTTGTTGTTTCTTATATAAGATATTTAGTGAAAGTTTTAAGCATGTGAAATAAATTTTCACTATATTATTTATTATTAGAAAATATTTACTAGCATGATTTATCTCATATGCTATTATTAGCTTTCATTTAATGAGATATTAATGGTTGTTGTTATATTAATTGGAAAAAATAAATATCATTATGATAGTGCGTTATTATTCAAATAATTAAATTTTTGTAATGGCTTTATTTAATGTATTGTATTTAGTAAGCCTTCATTATTTTAACAACAATAGAATTATGAAAATTTGTATCTAAGTTGTGAAAGTTAGAATTAAATTTATGTACTCATCTTATAGCAAATAATTATACATGTATACACTATATGTAACTGAAATAGACAATAACTAAATCACTGTTATACAAAAGTATTTATGATAAACCAGTATAGTGAAGTAAAGAAACTAATTGGGTTAGTCTACCACACATCATATCTAGAAACACAAGAACAAGGCTCCCAAAGAGGGAATTGAGAAACATAACTATGAACATTTGAAAAGAAGGATTCACGTGCATAGGATAACAGCTTAGATGCTTAAAAAATCTAAAAGTACAACCTATGAATTTGAGAAAATTGAAATGTGTTTGAGCTCAGATCGTGCGCATCTCACATATTACGAGAGCTGTCCTGTCTTCCTTGAGATAAAAAATAAAATATGTATTCCAAATATGATATTTATAGGTAAGATGAGGAAGCTAATGAACTTCTGATTTGTTTAACATGCATGTATAGCAATAATCTCATCATTGGAATATATATTTTGAACTCAATAAAAATTTTGAAAGAAGTGAGATAATCTTGTAAATAACTTATTTAAGAAAATTTTATATGAAGCTCTAGAGCAAGCCTTGTTTTGAAAGGAAGGCATCAGTTTGCACTTACAAATTTTATTTGTATCTTTTATATTCACAATTAAAATTTATAATATATATTATTATAGAATTTGAGTGCATAGTGACAAACCTTAACTAAAATAAAGAAAGCAAATAATATATTTTCATACTTTTGTATTAATGAGAATTTTAAGTCTTATTTTAGGAACATAAAATTATTTTCAATATTATCAACAGTATTTATATCCAGAGAATTTAAAGAGATTGTATACATGATTACAAAATAATTGTTTACTCGCAATTTTTTGAGATATCTTATGGAAAGATAAATGAGGATTTGGACTCCAAATCCAATAAGAGATAATACATAAAGGGGCTGTTTGGTTTCAAGGAGGTGGGCGAAAGTAAGGAAATAGAGAAGTGTCATTTCTCACTCCTATCTATCCAAACACCAGAAAAGAAAAATGAGAAAACTCCCTTTCCTTTTCTGTTTTCCCTTTTATACAACCATTTCCTCACTTTCAATGTGCTACAATAATTTTATAGTCGTGTAAATCTCATTTGTAATAAGTTGTTTCTCAAAACAGTTAATTTTGTGATCATATAAATCTTTGTGGTCAAGTTTTTCACTTCCATTTTCACATTATCATTCAAGCACCAGAAAAGACATAATATTTTTCAAGCCATACTTCCTAATAGCATCCAAACATTGAAAAACTTACTTACCAATTCTCAAGTTCCAAAGAAAATTATTACTACTTTCTTACTTTCTCACTTCCACCCTTAACCAAACAGCCCCAAAATACAAACAATGTTGGTGGGGGACGGAGAGAGAAAGTAGGGAGAGTCGAAAGAAGAGAGACAAAGTAGAGTTTTGACCATTTTTAAAGAGAGATGGGGAAAGCGAGAGGAGATGAGGCAGGGCCTAGGGAGATGGAGAGGAGGTTGTGGTGGTTGTCATGGTGATGATGTGGTCGTGGAGGGATTTTAGAGAAAGAAAATAGATTTTTGGAGAGAAAGAATGTAGAGAGAGGGAAGATGGCCGGCTGGATTAGGAAGATTGGGGAGAGTGGATAAGAGGAGAGGGGAGGCTTATTGAAGAAGCCAAGGGGCTTGGCTTTAAGAAAGGAAAAAGTAGAATTTTATATAAATTTGGAGAAAAGAAAAGAAAGGGTAAATGAAAATGTAAGTATTAGACAGTTAGGGGGTTAAGTGCAAATGTCACCTAAGAAAATAATATAAAAAATGAGGAGAAATAAAAAAGAAATGAATTTATAAAGGAAAGAAAAGGAAAAGAAAGGGGAAAGAAAAGATTTAATTAAATAATAATTTAAAAAGAAAAAGTTTTGAAATTTCAGGGGTAGCATCTAGCATCAATGTAGAATCTCGTGTAAAACTTTTAGGTCAAACGGAAGAGAATACATATATAAAATGATACATACAGGTTCAAAACGTCAAAAATCGTAGAAGGATACGTATTCTGGAATCAGGGGATTATAGGTTCTTAATAGGGGAATAGAATTAATGTTGCTCGAGAGAGAATATTAATTGATATAGAATTTTTTTATTGTTAATATTAGTAGTAGGAATTCACTAGCACAAGTATAATTTTATATTTGATTATACTTGCCGAAATCAATTGCCTTAGCATTTATTTCATCCAAAGCTAATTTTTTTAATTTAGTTTTCTTAGTTTATTTTCATATAACTTCTTAGTTGATTCTTTGAATAAAAAAAAATCTTGAGTCAATATTGATTCTTGTACTAGTGCAGAGTTTTTAGGATATTTTTGGAATTTTCTTTTGTACAAGATTTTTTCTTTTTACAAACTTTTTGAAATAAAAGAAAAATATTTGATCTATTTTTATGAAAATTAAGTTGATCTTAGAAATTAGGGAAATCACAATTATGACTTTTTAAACCTAGTTAAAATAATGGATCTTGTTTAAAATTTTAGGATAAGAAAGAAAGATTGAAAAGATAATTTTATCTCGAATTTTTTATATTAAGAAATATGCACTCCACACTTACACATTTTGATTGAAACAAAACTTAAATGCTATAAAAAATCACTAATTAAGCGAGATAATTACGTCTCAGAAAGCATGATTATTCACACCTAAACAATGATTAAAACAAATAAATCTCTTAGTCTTTTGACCTTAATTACTCGAGTCCTTAAGCCCGAGGGATGTTTTCTCATTTGGTGTCCTAAAACTGTATGGTTTGGGAATCATAGGCTAAAGACTCACAACCCAGGTAAATTAGAAAGCATAATAAAACAAAAAGAAAAAGATATAAGTAAATAAACGGCATAAGAGTTAGAGTTGAGATCCCAAAAAAACACACTATCACAATGTACATATTATCTAGGGTTTTATGAGATCAAATGATCAATTCAAATTTAGTTTTTCTACCTTGAATGAAAACAAAATCTTACATGTAGACTAAGTTTAAGAATGAATAATTTTTGGTGAATTATGACCTTTGATCGCTAAAATTTTTGCAAAAATAATTTGAAAATTTATCTCTTTCAAAAATACTATTTTTTTTTGGATTTTGTAGGTGTAATCCACTGAAAACCCTTAGGAGACTATGACTTCTCCTCTAGGAGAAATCTAGAGATTTTAAGGCTTGTTGTACATGCTCAATGTAATCATGTAATCTGTAAAAGTGGTGAAATAACTTTGTTGGTTTAGTTTTTAATTTTTTCTTGTTTTCCTCAGGTATGAGTAAAAGATAAGTATGAGGGTATGATTAGTCATCAACTTTGCATATTGTTATCACATTTTTCTTACTTAGTTTACAAATAAAACCCTATATTAATCGATTTTCAGTTTCTTATGTGCAGATTATATTGGATAAGGGCAAAATAGAGATTATGAGCTTAATAGACCCATTTTTCAGGTAATTAATTAAGTTTTTTTGAAGGCCAAGTCAAAAAGTTTCTAGAAGCCACATTGGACCTGAATTGAGAGCCTTATCTAAATAAAAAAGAAAAAATTTAGAATATTTATATTCTCTGGAAGCTTCTCACAGCTGGAAGAGTAATCGACCAAAAGATCAGGGTCATTAGCCTTGATCAAGCCGCGCAAGCATGGCAATTGACACACTTGCACGAAAATAGTAGGGCCAATGGCCCTGATCTTTGACATGTGTCCTCATCTCGTGGATCTCCAGGCTTATATGCCTATAAATATTCCTCCAAGAGATCAGAAAATAGGGAGAGGAGAGTAGTAGTTTGGGTTTCTTTTCCTTCTAGTTGTAGATTTGGATTTTTTATTTTCTTTCTTGTATTTTCTCTTTCTTTTTAGATTAGAATTAGGATTAGAGAGAGATTCATGAGAAAAAGAGAGATTTTTTGTAATAGAGAGTGACAATCTAATACAAAGTTCTTTCCTTTCTTTTCATTGTTTCTTAATCTAAGAGTAACTAATTTTCTCTCTATAGCGAACTCACTACTAACTCACTGACACAATAACTATTAGTTGATTATGACCTACATGAATGTAATAGCCTCAAATAGGCCTTATTCTTTCAAGATCCATTGATAGCTCATCATGAAGGGTCTCTAACTCCTAACTTGCTAAAAAGCTAACTTGCAAATCTTACTTTATTTCATACTTGCTCTTTGTAAGATCACCTAGAGGGGGGGTGAATAGGTGATGGCTAATCTAATGGTCACTTATGAACAAATAATGCGGAATTAAAACAAAGTAGACCAAATTAAACTTCTTTTAATTAAACACTTATGTATAACACAAGAGTGTTGCCGAATTCCCCTTGCGAGGCTCTGGACAAGCTCCTCTAGATTCCCCTTGAATGGGTTGAGGTGCCGCGTTGGCTCTCTTGGTTGAATACTAGTGTTAACAACAATCCCAAGCAAGTATGTATATCAATTATGAGCACAAGGGAATATATCATGCAAATATAAGATGAACACAATAAATAGAATGTAAGATATAAAATAGAGACAAAAAGAGAAAGAGAGCAAGAGTGAGCAATCGCAAACACAAAGGGTTTGTTTCGAGGTTCGAGCACACTTGCTCTACATCCCCGCCTTCGACACACGAGGATTTCCACTATGCAAGATCCCACCGGATCTCTCCTCGGTGCCGCAACACTTACAAGCCCTCGGACTCTCTAGTCCCTTACACACCACAAGCCCACCGGCTCGTCGAGGCCGCACCTCAAATCACCACAAGAGTTCACACCCGAACTCCACACCACAACGAGCACACTTGCCCGTCTCCTCAAAGTACAAAGTAAAATCTCTTTGGTGATCACAACACTTTGATCACCTTACAAAAAAACTCTCACTACAACACTCTCCTATAGGATGAATAGCTCAATGGATGCTCAAGTGTTTGTGTGAGAAAGCAAGGAAAGAAAGCTATGGAGGAAAACTCAAAGAATCACTTTTTACACTCTCTTGATAAACAAAACTCCCTTAAGATGGGAAGTATTTGCTCTCTATTTTGTGGAGAAAAACTTCTGAAATCACTTAGAAAAACTGGCTCAAGAAGTCCTCAAAATCTTAGCTTCAAACAATGACAAAACCCCCTTTTATAGGCTGTCAGAAAATAGAGCCGTTGGGGCTCTGTCAGTGCTTCCGGTCGACCGGTCCGGTCGACCGGCAACGGTCAAAAATGTGACCGTTGCAGCCTCCGGTCGACCGGCCCGGTCGACCGCGCAACTGGAGAAGAGAGTTAACTCTCTGTCGGTCGACCGGCCCAGTCGACCGATAATTCCCGAGAGCAAAGCTCTCTGAAGCGGTCGACCGGCCCGGTCGACCGTTCTCCAGTGCACACTGGCGTGCACGTCGTGCACGTCCGGTCGACCGACCCGGTCGACCGGCCTCTGTCAGTTCTGAAAAATCAGAACTGGCAGAGAACCAGAAAATAGGGATTAAGGATTGGTCTTTTGGCTTAATAAAATCCCAGAAATTCACAGTAAATCCAGAAAATAGTTTCAATCAAAATAAAAACTGTTTTTCTAAAAATATGTTTTTCTAAAACTTGTTTTTCCATAACTTCACAAAATACAAAAACAAGATATTTTGAACTTATAAAGCAAAGTGTGTATGGATATGATCCACCACACAATCAAGATGAAATATCTAGTTTTTGACATAAAGCACTAAACTTGTTTTGGTTAAAGGATATGTATATAAGAAATTACCAAAACCCAAAGTAGATATTTTGTCATAAGGAAATCTCATCAAATACAAAAACAAGATATACTTTTAAAGCATAGTGTGTATGGATATGATCCACTACACAAATAAGATGAATATCTAGTTTTTGACATAAGGCTCTAAACATGGTTTTGGATATGAGATATGTAAACTATGAAATACCAAAATCCAAGATAAATATTTTGTCACAAAAGAAAAATCTTTTTCTAAATAAAAATTCTTTTCTAAAAAGAAATCTTAAATGAAAACTTCAATCAAGAGTGTGTGTGTGATTCATACTTGAGCAATCCACCAATCTATTCTATCCTTTACATTTTTAACTAAACAAATCTTATAAAAACAAACCTAGACTCAAGTCTTCATCTTCTTGAAGTCTTCACTTGAAGTCTTCTCATCTTCTTGACTTGGTCCAAATGCAATCCACCGAGCTCATCTCTAGATGTGTTCCTGATGCATAGGCTCGTGAATCAACCGGTGCTAGCTTCCAACTTGTCTTTAAATCCTTTGTTGAAGCTCCACACCTACTAAGATCTTGATAATGAATCTGTCACTAATTAAACACAAGATCATTAGTAATCATAACTTCATGAATTGATCATCATCAAAACTAGGGTGATAGGCTTTGGGCCAACACTCTTTGAAGTGTTGATAACTTGTAAATTTTATCTAGTTTGTTAAGTTGGATGCTAATCACTTCATATGGGTCATACTTTGAAAAGTTTCTTCAATCAAATCTATAAGTTGGTTAAGTAGTCCATTGGATAAAAGACTGTAATACCTTGATTCTAGAATGCATATTCTTCTACGATTTTTGATGTTTCAAACTTGAATGTATCATTTTATGTATGTATTCTCTTCCATTTGACCTAAAATTTTTACATGAGATTCTACACTGATACTAGATGCTACCCCAGAAATTTCAAAAAAAAATTTCTTTTAAACTATTATTTAATTAAATCTTTTCTTTCCTTTTCCCTTTCTTTTCCTTTCTTTCCTTTTTAAATTCATTTATTTTTCATTTTTCTTCATTTTTATATTACTTTCTTAGGTAAGATTTGCACTTAACCCCTAACAATCTAATATTTACATTTTTATTTATTCTCTTTCTTTTTTCTTTTCTTTTTCTTTTATTTTCTCCAAAATATCTAGAAAATTCTACTTTTTTCTTTCTTAATCCCTAAGCCAAGCCCCTTAACTTCTTCCATAAGCCTCCCCACTCCTCTTATCCACTCTCCCTCATCTCCCTAATCTAGCCGGCCGCCTTCCCTCTCTACATTTTCTCTCTCCAAAAATCTATTTTCTCTCTCTAAAAATCATTCTTTCTCCCTGTAAAAATCCCTCTACCACCACATCATCACCATGATCACACCACACCACCTCCCCATCACCCTGGGTCCGGCCGCTCCTTTTCTCTCTTTCCCCATCTCTTTCTCTCTCTAAAAACGGTCAAAACCTTACCTTCTCTTTCCTCTTTCTACACTCTCTACTTTCTCTCTACCTCCAACTCCTACATCAGGCCGCCAGCCCCACCATCACTCACCACCCTCTCCTCCACCATACTCCACCATCCAAAACCCTAAAAATCCCCTTCCCTCTCTAAAACTCCAAAAAACTCACTTCTCTCTCTAAAACCTACTTTCTATCTCTATAGTACTTCTTCCCTCTTCCTTCTTCACCTAGCCACCACCACTCCAGCCGTCCACCTACTCCTCCACGCTCCACCACTAACCACACTCCCAAAACCCCTCCCTCTCTTCCAAATACAAAATCCTACTTTCTTTCTTTAGGTTTCTCTCTCTTTTCCTTCACTTTCTCTCTCTTCTTCTAGGGCTCACGGCCAACCCATGGGGCAGCATACACACTTCTCCATACACGTGCACACGTGCTCATGGTATCGGCTATTCTCGATTATAGGGGAGTACTCTACACTTATACCTAGGCACTCTTACACATTTGTACACATATTTGTATACGTGCATGCATATTTTATATTCTTGGCATTTTTAGAATTTTTCTATAATTTTTAGGAATTAATCATGCATTTTAGGCTTTTATGTATTTAGAAATCCTCTATATAACTTTTGAAAATTTCAATTTAACTGTATATTTTAGGAATTTTCTGTATATTTAGAAATTACCTGTATATTTTTAGAAAATTTCAGCGTATTTTTCTGGAATTACTGTGTATTTTTGTATATTATTTATATTTTTATATTTTGATACTAACATCTTTTGCAGGTATCCACTAGGCCTTATGGCCCTAAAGCCCTCAGGGCGCATAACCGTTAGGTCTCTCTTTTGGCGCTCAGCGCCGTAGATAGCTATTTACATGTGTTTTATGAGCGTTCTTGTGTACACTAACTTCATTTTATGCAGGTACCTACTTGGTCTTCTCACCCTTTTAAACCTTATGGTCTCTCTTATGTCCACTTTCCCGAGGTGCACTTAGACCATTCACGGTCTTTTAGCTTCGCCTGGTAGGCATATTTAGCGATCAGCGCTTTATCACTGGACCTGCTTAGGTGGAACTCTGTCAGATTTTCGACTCGCAGTCTAAGCTGAGTAATTCATGTAGTCCGCCGAGCGCTTTAGTAATTAAACAATGTTTGTTGTTTGAGCCTCCAGCACTACTTGCACCGCTTGTTTGTGCGCTTAGCTATAATGCTGCTTTATCATATATTTATGGTTGTAAAGAGTTTGAAAAATCCGATATGAAATATTCCTGAAATACATTAGAGGCTTGTAATCTGTTGGACATCTGATATTCCTGATACAGTTTGAGCAGTGGAATAATTTGGTAAGTTATATTTTCCTTATAGAAATTCATTTCTTTTTTTACAAATTACAAAGCATTTTGATTTTAGTTCCAAACAGTTTATGATTGATTGAATTTCAATGTAAATGTCTTGTTTCATGAATTTCTTTTATTCACTATAACTTAAATATTTTAGGTGAGGAAAGAGAAGTCTGTATATCACACTTTGAACATGCTCAGCCTTGATGTCACAAAAAAATGCTTAGTTGCTGAGGGTTGGAGCCCTGTTTTTGGAACTAACCAGGTATGCTAATGTTTTATTTTGGATGTTATATTTTATGAAGTATTTCGCTTGCTGCATCACTTGACAACAGCCATTATCCACTTTGTTTTGTTCATATGTGCAGATTCAGGATGCAATGCAGCGGGCTACCTTTGATAGCAAATCCCAAGTTGGGTCCATTTTCAAGTTTTGCATACAACAGAATTGCCACCTTCATATTTGCGGACTAACAAATATACAACAGCTTTCCAGGAAATTGTGGATGCATGTGGGTAAGTCCTTCCCAAGGTAAAAGGAAGTGTCTAGTAGGATGTAAACTAAAACCAGTCCAGTGACCTTGTTGCGTGTATTAGTCATTATCCCGTCACCATTCATTTTGAATCAAGTCCAGAAAATTTTGTTTGTTATTGGGTAAATGATCTGTCTTTTTAATTCGATGATGGGTTTCATTAGAAAATTTCATCAAGTCTGTATTAGCGATATTTCTTTCAACTTTCCCTTGTCTAGAAGTAGGTCATAACTTCATTATTGTTGCTTTTTCCAAAAAAGTTACTGAAGGTTGTGGATTACCTTGTTTGTTATTACAGGGTTTAAACATATATTTTAATTTTTAATTAAATATACTCATTCTCAAATGTCATATCCCAGATTGGTAGCTTTTCCATCCTAAGTAATCTGTTTCACGGGTGCTTTGGACAATGTTTCAGTTGTTTACTTGTCGTTCTTAATCCTTGGTTCCTTCAGAGTTTATATATGTTTTACCTGTCTAAGGATTACCTGTTCCATTGACTTAGCCCATTAATCTGTGGTGGGCATTCTTCTTTAGCTGAATGAATGCCATATCTCCGAGATGCTCTCACATTAGACTTTATTTTTGTACACATGGCATGTCTTTTTGATAGTGGTGCAGCTGATGTTTCAATTTGAGGAAGATCATCCTGTGCCAGATGCATTGTATCTAATTCAGTTTCTTTCTTTCTTTTTCTCCGTGGTTAAAGGCCCTAGCCTATACTTAAACCTGGTACTTCTCACTAAGCAACACCACACTCTGACCTGTCTCATGAACAATTCAGTTTTACTTTTTCAAAGTGGAGTTTGTTTTCCTGGAAATGTCAAATATCTAACACATTGCACTAACATGTGTTTACTTTGGTTACACACTATTACATACAAGTCATTCTTAGTTTTTCATATTTGCTATATTCATTATAATAGCAAAAGTCATTGTCATGAATTTTCCTGTCAATATCCACTAGTGTTAAACACCACCCATTTTCAAGTCCTTGCAATTAAAAGTGGTGTGTATCATACCAGAAACAGCAAATAATTAATGGACTTCTTGATATTGGAAAACATTATGTTTTTATCACAACGCTTCTCATTATTGCTTTATTAACAACTAACAAGATGGAGCTTGAAGAATCACACTGAAACTAGGGCATTGCTAGTCAAATTTCATTTATCTATACACATCAATTTGAACTAATGATAGGTAATATTCTTGTTAATTTCCACATTGCTTACCCGAGATTATGATTTCATTTATTTCAAGATTACCAAATATCAAGAAGCAAATCCTGGGTATATACTATTATTATGTTCCCATTTCTGTTTGCGGGCATGTTTGGAGACTGGGGCCATGGTTTATGCTTGTTGGCTGCCACTCTATATTTCATATTCCGAGAAAAGAAACCTTAATCTCAGGTCAGCATGCCAGAGTTTGTTTGATAGTTTACTGAATTTTGAGCATCTTTTAAGTTGCGTATGTTCTTCAGTTTTAAACTTGCCTCTAGTTATCTTGATGACCATTCATGAAGAACTTTCTTTTTTTCCCTTGCTGCTATACATTGAATAGAAGTTTCAGGCTGGATCCATTATGGTTTACTAGGTTTATGAGATGCTATAGACATGTCAAGGACCTTGCAACTGAATGCTTAGCGCACCCTTTTACACATGCTATTTACATTCTAGAATTTCCATCCAGATTTTTGCCTACTTGATTGATTATCGAAAAGAAATGAAAGCGAATAAGTGGAAAATACTTTTCTTTTTGTTTGTTTTGGTGATCATGCTATTACAAGTTACTTGAAAGTTTCTAGATTGAAGTTTGCTTGGGATGATTGTTAAAACATCGTTTAATTTGCAAGAACGTTTTGATACGTCCCATTATAGCTAAACTAAATGTTAATGCTCACCATGTGATGTTCAGAAGATTGATAATCATGTCAGTAGTAGAAGACGTTGAAATCATAGGAACTGTTAAAAAACACTGAGGTTTTTTTTACTCCAGATAAGGTGAAGCTACACTGATAGACGGTTTGAAATTATTTGAGACAAAGGGGATGGGGAATATATTTTTTATTTATTTCGATAATTTACCAAACCTCGCTCAGAACATGCACAAATCTTGATACAGATATTTTGAAATTAACATGCACAAGCATGCATGTGTCTAATATCATTCTAAAGCTTCAAGAGTACTGTCTCTATCATACCATTCAGAAATACAGTTATCAGGTTCTTATCTTTAGTTATGGAATAATCCTCAGTGACCTGTGCAAAGCGTCTGGTATGTTTCACCCGCCCATGTGTGGCACTGGGTTTCAACACATCCAGTTGGACTTCATCAATTGGATAACTCTTAAATTCATATTTCAGGTCTGTTATTTGGACTAGGTCAGATTTATGTAGCAGTGATTTGATTCAAACTGAGTTGAGTACTTGAGTGAATCCACCACTACATGATGATTGATAAGATAGCTGTCCGTCTTTTTCTATCTCGTTGCTCTTTACTTCCTCGAGCCAGAAATAGTTTCTGTTTTATTATCCACCCCACCTCGCCATATGGTTGTGCCTTTTTCAACATTTAACACTATGTGCTTGGGTATTTTCAATTGTTTTATGATACTGAAAGAGTTCGACGATTGGAGATGTTGTATGGACAAAATATCATCTCTACTTTGAGTAGGTTTTGAAGAATGGAGATACAATCCAGATTTTTTTCGCTGCATGTTCTCATTGTAGTTTCTCCGTTTCTCCTTTTGTTCCATACTTTATGTCCTTCAGCGAAATTTTGAAGTTTTAATATGGTTTCATATGTTTTCCAATGTCATTTCACTTAATATCCCTTGAGGAAGTTTATACAGATAGAGTTCCAGGCTTACCACTTTTCCCTCCATATTTTTATGATTAACAGAAACTTGGAGATATCATGGAGATGACATTTGGTGGTCGCTATGTAATTTGATGATGGCGGTGTTTTCAATTTATACTGGGTTTATCTACAATGAGTTCTTTTCTGTTCCATTTGAGATTTTTTGAACTCATTGAAGATGAAGATGTCAATCCTTCTAGGTGTTGCACAAATGAGCCTTGGCATTATGTTAAGTTATTTCCTTGCCAAGTTCTTCAGGAACAGTCTGAATGTCTGGTAAGTTAATCTCGCAATACTGGCTATAGTGCTGCATGTTGAATACTACATTTTATACATGATAAAAAGAAATATTGCCTAATTATGTAGTCTTTGATGGATAGTTATCGTGATGGATACTCTGTTAAACATATTTTCTTCTTTGTTTTGCAGGCATTCATAAACCATAGGCCTCATTTGTTGAGTTAGAGTCCATGTGTAGGAATTGTAGGGGCTGGAATTATTTGAGCCAAAAATTGGTGCTTTGGTGGGTGATTTCAGGAAATGCGCAAACCACCACTCCACCCCAAAAAAGCCCATCTGGAAGTGTTAAATTGGAATTAGCCCTTACTCCAGCCTAACTCCACTTTTCAGATGAGCCTTCAGTTTACTTAGGAGAAGGTAAAGCATATTGTCCTTGCAGTTATAGAACTGTCACTAATTTTGGGCATTGGTAGCACTCAGAACTATACTTTCACCTTGGAGTTAGGTAAAATATATTGCCCTTGGAGTTAGAATTTTACCAATTTGTAAGAGAATCATTATATATTACATCTTGCTATGAATCAGGCAATTTATCCTGTCCTTCATATAAAAGATTTTGTCATTCCTTAATGCAGGAATTATTACTCTGAATATGTCCAATTGTACAAAAGAGAGAAACGGCATGGCTTCTGAGAGACAAAGGTATGGAGTAATGGGACTACTTGCGGTTATTGTTACAAGGTCTTTTAAGGCGTGTCAATCTATTCGATGTTTACTTGTGCTGTTTATTTATGAGACTTTGAGCTGCATCGCATGAGGGTGTCATTCCTTAACATTTTTTTCTGTAATTATCTTATAGAAATTCTCCAAGTCACTTGCTAGTCATTCATTATATTTAATGCAAGACTTTAACATGCATATCCAGAAATGCTGCAATTATCTTATACTGCTCGTGACTTGGTACTGTATTGCAGCTACCAATTCATTCCTCAGCTGATATTTCTAAACAGTCTATTTGGTTACCTTTGCTCCTCATTATTGTGAATTTGTGCATTGGTTCACAAGCCGATCTATACCATGGAATGATATATATGTTCCTTAGCCCAACAGATGATCTGGTGAAAACAGCTTTTCCCTGGTCAGAAACTGCTCCAGGTTTGTCTATATCCAGCTATGTTATATTGCTCAATAGATAAATCAGGAAAACGCCACTACTCTCTCTTTCCATTTTGTCAGCTAGTGTTACTGGCGCTAGCGCTTATTTCTTCGATGGATGTTATTCCAAAGCCCTTTCTCTTGAAAGAGCAACATGAGGAAGTATGTCTTTTCTGTTTATGGGCATTACACTTTTGTTCTCTCTAATAATTCTAATACTTGTATTTCTCGTGTGCATCTTTGAGTTTCAGAGACACCAAGGTCAGTCCTACGCGATCTTTCAAAGTACTGACGCTGACATGCTTGATAAGCAAGATCATGGGTCTCATGACCATGAAGATTTCGAATTTAGTGAAGTTTTCGTCCACCAACTCATACACAAAATTGAGTTTGTCCTCGGAGCAGTTTCAAATACAGCCTCCTATCTTGACTGTGGGCTCTAAGGTGCGTAGTAGTCACATTTGGTACTCATTAGAAATTTAGAATATTTTCTTTACTCTTTAGCAATGACTCATAAAAACAAGGAAATTGTATCATCTTTGTGGGGTGGAGTCAAGTCTAATCACGGCACAAAAATGATCTGGCTACTCAAGAAGCTCATACACCAAAAATATGCAGGCGACCAGCCGACTCCATTGTCTTTTCTCTTTAATTCTAGAACTAGTATGCTGACTTATATATTTCATTTGTTATCTGCAGTCTTGCTCACTCAGAGTTGCCGACCGTGTTTTATGAGAAGGTTTTTATTCTTGCTTGGGGGTAAGTTGGGGGTTCATGCCTTAATAGTTATATAAACTCGCCTATTTCTATTATACTCATTCTTGTTGCTTTTATGTTGTATATTTCTTTTAACATTTAAAGAACAAAAGCTAAAGCCATTTGCTGTTTTTCAGTTACAACAATGTATTTATTCTCTTGATAGCTGGGTGTTCATCATTGCCACTGTTGGCGTTCTGCTTGTAATGGAGACACTTGGTGCCTTTTTACACGCCTTGAGGGGTCACTGGGTCGAGTTTCAGAACAAGTTTTATGAAGGAGACGGATACAAGTTCTCACCATTCTCATTTGCATTGCTCGCAGACGAGGAGGAATAAGTAATCTAGGGGTTAAATTTCTTCTCCTCAAATTTCTCATTCATTTGTTACTTGGAGTGGAGTTGGCTCTGGCTACATGACAAAGGAAGCAGAAAAAAAGCAAAATAAAATTACAGAAGACAGTCTATGACTCCAATACAGGCCTGTGGCCATGGCCCCACATCAGTGTTTGATATGACATTAGACCAAGATAGGAAATTAAGAGGGTCAAACGAGGTAATAAAATCATGTAGTTCATGTGTGGGAGAGAGGAGATAGAGGAGTAGAAGAAATTAGCACAGAGATTGGAAATCAAGGAGTAAGAAATAGCACATTGAGCAGGCCAGATTGTGCTCCCGATTGACCGCCCGGTCGATCGGCGTGCACGAACGTGCACAGGAAGGAAGCGGTCGACCGCCCGGTCGACCGATTGAAAGCAGGGCTGCTCTCGGTTGGGCGCGGTCAACCGGCACGGTCTACCGTGGCATGGGTCGGTCGATCGGTCGGTCGACCGACAGGCGCATTTAGACTTTCCTTTTAGGATTCAGATTTCTTTTCTGGATGGAATCAAATCCAATCTGGGTTTCCTTAAATCCAGAGACTATGTGGCTATAAAAGAGAGGTTATAGCCCTCATGTATTGCATCCCAAAGTATCTCCAAGAATTCTCTCAAGTTCCCCTCTTGTATTAGTTGTATTGATTGTTGAATCAATAAAATCTCTCTCCCCTTGCCCTGAGGACGTAGGCACGTTACCGAACCTCGTTAAATTTGTGTGTTGATTGTTTTCTCTATTAGTTGTTGTTCCTATTGTGTGGTTGTTTCTCCGGCTGCATCGAGTCTCCGCCAGGTGGGCGGATTCCTCAAGGGTGGTTGTTGTACTACCGATCGCTGCGCACAATAAGTGGTATTAAAGCATCTCAGGTTCGTCGTGGGATCATCTGTTGATTTAAGGGCATCTGTTGCTGATTGGCGGAGATCGTGTGTCGATCTCGGATCAGCGTTGGGACTGTTTGTGGGATCGTGTGTCGATCTCAAAAACAGCTTGTAGATTGCTCGAGGAATCAATTTGGAGGAGTAAATTGCTTTGGAAACTCTTCAAGGGTTTCGCGTGGAGGTAAAGATCCTGTCTTTATCTAGTTTGTTTTATCTAACTCCGTTTGTTTTCACATTGCTTTGAGGAATCAGTTGAGAAGATGGCTGGAGAAAGTACATCTGTGAGATCCATGAATCCACATCCAAAGATTGATGTGGTGAAGTTCAACGGGACGAACAGCTTTGGTATGTGGAGGTGTGAGGTTATGGATGCGCTGACGGCATCAAACCTCGAAGACACTCTACAGTTAAAGAAGAAGCGCGCATCAACGACGGAAGAAGATTGGGACAAGATGAACCGTTCGGCGTGTGGCTTGATCAGGTCTTATCTGACACAAGACGTCAAGTATCAAGTATTGCATGAGACATCTGCGAAGCAGCTGTGGGAGATTCTGGAGAAGAAGTATCTGACGAAAAGCATAGAGTCGCGATTGCAGTTGAAGAGTAAGCTCTATGGGTTTCAGATGTAAAGAGGATGCTCCGTCAATGAACACTTGAACCGCTATACAAAGCTTATTACAGATCTAATTAATGTGGATGTAGAGACTAGTGAAGAGGATAAGGCGGTAATACTTTTGAACTCTCTTTATAGGGAAGAGTATGAGACCTTTACTCTTACATTTCTCAATGGAAGGAAATCCCTTAACTACAGTGAGGTGTCGGCTGCTCTTGTGAGTTATGAAGTAAGGAGACAAGACAGGCTGTTTTCTTCGGAAGCACAATAGCAGAGGCATTGGAGGTAAGAGGCAGAAGTTCCAATAGGAAGGGAAGAGATGATCGGGGAAGATCGAAGTCCAGATCAGCCTTCAGAAATCTGAAGAAGAATCAGTGTGCCTTGTTCAAGGAACTAGGGCACTGGAAAGCTGAATGCTCGAAGGCCAAAAATAAGAAGGTGGAGTCAAACACCGAGGCGAATCTCGCACAGGCGGATGGATCGGATGAAGACTCATCGGTATTCTCTCTCTGTTACTATTCCTACTGTTTGTAACTCAGATAATGCTGAGTGGATCTTAGATTACCGGAGTTACCTATCATGTGTGCCCGAACAGGGCCTGGTTTTCTAGTTTTGAGAAGCTAGATGATGTTACACGGTCATGGGTGATGATCATCCGTGTAATATAGAAGGGATGGGTACAGTCCGTATCAAGATGGATGATGGGATAGTACAAGAATTGAAGGAGGTGAGGTATGTACCTCAACTCAAAAGGAATCTTATCTCTGTTTGCGCTTTGGAAGCATTGGGTCTTATGATATCTGTACGAGATGGTGTTCTCAAGATGATCAAAGGCTCGATGGTGGTGATGAAGGGCGTCCGCCGGGACAATCTCTACTATTTGAAGGGTAGTACGGTTACAGGTCAGGTGGAGACTTCTAGTTCTTCTGATGATGGTTGCACAAAGGTCTGGCAGGTGAAGGTCGGACATAGAGGAGAAAAGTCTTTGCGAGCTCCTGCAAAGAAGGGATCATTGAAAAGTGCTGCTACCTGCAACTTGAAAGGTGAACACAACGTTCTGGACAAGAAGAAGGTGAAATTTAGCACCAGTTGTAACGCCCCGATCCCAAAGATACGGGGACGTCACTGCAACGCATATACGTAGGCCAGATGGTGCCCCCACGTATATACGCTAAGCATAAGTACAACAAGTATCAGAGTACAACACACACAGCGTGGTATAATCATATGCCAACTTACAAAAATAAAAACAAGGTTGCACAAGTTATGATAAGCAAAATCACTTACAAGTGTCCTTTATCATAACCCAAGTCCAAAAGAACGATATACAATCAAAAATACAAAAGCGCTCACGTAAGGATGGAGATCCGTGAACCAAAAGAAGTGTCGGGCAGGATAGATCTAGAGCTGGTCAGCCTGCTCTCCTAGGTAAGCCAAGTCCTCTATGGAAGGCTCCACTTCGTTCCAGGCCTCGGAATCTGAATATGCAAATCCAAAGGGTCAAGACATAATACAACAAATGATAGATAGCCAAGTGGCAAGGATCATGAATAGAGATAATGAAATAGTACTAAGTAACAATGCATGACAAGAGATGTAAACTAAGAAAGATAAAGTCATATGCAATAAATCTACAATTAATGTCTTATTATTATTACTTGTCTTACTGTGATATCTAGCTATGTGACCCAGCGTCCCAGAGCACATAGATCCATATCCTAGTGAAACAAGGTTGTTATTGGAAACAGCGGCTGTATCGACGAACTATGTTTACAGTGGGTCCGTGCATGCCCGGGACCACGGCCCAGTATTGTTCCGTTGCTTGAAGACGGAACCTGCCGCTAGGCTAACAGGAGGGTCTTATGTATGCCCTTGTCATGACAGTAAACAGGAAAGGGAGGAAGCACTCCCCTCGGTCCCCTGGAGTACCGCAGGTAAGACCGGAAAATATAGTGCACAATCTAATACCACTGTAAACACGAACACATATCGATATTCCGCATATTTCCCCTGTCCCCATGTAAGTTGGTATATTTTATATAAAGGTCGGGTATATCATGCTTGGTGTTTGTGATAGCATGAAGGGGAGGTGATATCTCATATTTAACATGATATGGAATAGCAATATGTAACATGAGTCATGAAGCATAATAAAGCAAGATCCATCAGGTAACAAGTCATGCAGTACAGGTATGAAGCATAAACAAGGCTAAAACAGCATACATACATCAGGGAAATATCAAAAATTAGAAAGGAAAGGAGTCTGAAATCTGTCCCAGGATTTGACCTGGCGGTCGACCTCCGGTCGACTGCCGGTCGACTGGGATTTACAAAGGCGGTCGAGTGCCGGTCGACTGCCGGTCGACCGTACAAGGTGCGTGAGCTCCAGGTTTGGCCGGTCGACTGCCGGTCGACTGGTCCACAACAAATTCCTTAAGCCGGTCGAGTGGTCGGTCGACTGCCGGTCGACCGCCAGCTCAAAGCTGTGCACTCTGTGCACATCGGCAGAGTGATCGGTCGACTGCCGGTCGACCGATCCTCTGAATAAGCTGCTGTTAAGGCAGAAAATCAGAATTCGTGTGGGTTGATTCTAACAGATTAAAGGTAGGATTTTTATGTTATTAGGGGACCTGATCTATCATCACAAGTACACTAGAACAGAGAATAGCCATGGTGATAATGTGTCCACATGGGTATGTTGGAATTGGGTGTTAATGTCCTAAAAATAGGATTTTATGTTATAATTGTACAAGGATCCCTACCCTAAGCCTATGGAATATTAGCTAGGTCTTGGTGAGTAAGATACTCACCTGTATGGGTCAGATCTGAAGCTTGATCCAATGGAGGAAGAGGTTGGCTTCAATCCACAAGTTGTTGATGAAGCTAGGGTTGAAGAATTCCCCCTTGGTGTTGCCTTGAATTAAGCCTTGGTTGATTCTCTAGAGATCTTGAGGGGGGTGAAGAGATTGGGGTGATCTCTTGAAGCTAGGGTTCTTGCTAGAGGAAGAAGGAGATCTTGAGAGTTCTTCTCTTTGAGAAGAAATGAGGAAGAAAAGGGCAATGTTGCAAATGATAAGTTTATATAGGTTTGGGATTTTTGTAAAGGGAGTGGAAATTGGATGGAGGTGAGGGGCTTTCTTGCAAAAAATGTGGGTGAGGTGTCCCTCTATTGCCATTTGGCCGGCCATGGGAAGGAGAGAGAGTTAGTGGGGTTAGGTGTAGAGTGTGAGTGGGAAATGAGGTGGCACATGAGGTGGAAAAGGAATTTTGCGAATTTGGAAAATGTCCGAAATTCAAGTATCTCGGATTGGCCAGAAAATTTTACCAAAAATCAAGAAAAATATTTGAAGACCAATGGTGAAATTCGTTTGAAGAAATACTGTATAGATTTTTAGTTAAAAATCTTGGAATCAGTAATTTACCGACTCCGAAAGGATTTTCATAAATTTATAAAATTCTCAGAAAAAGAGTATAAGTAGGAAATATGATTCTAAGCAATAATGTCTAAAGGACTTTCTAGAAATTCTTAACAGTTTGGAAGATTAAAAATTCGGAAATCGGCCAGCGGTACTGGCCGACCGGTTTCGGAGAAATTCGTTTTAATTCCAGAAAATTTCAGAAAATCACATAAAATCTAAAATATTGGAAAAGGATATTTGAAATTAAAAGTGATCAAATACGGAAGGTAAATCGGAAAATACGGTCGAAGGACTGAATACGTAACTAAGTACGTATTCCGGGAGAGGGGTATTACACCAGTACTCACCGCTCAGAAGGTCTTCTTGAACTTGTTCACGTAAACGTTGGGGACCTGCTAAGACTGCATCGCTTGGAGGTCACAGGTACTTTCTCTTTTATTGATAGTTTATCTAGGCATTGTTGGATATATCCCATGAGACAAAGGTGTGAAGCCCTAGATATGTTGGTGAAGTGGAGAGAAAGAATGGAGAAGCAGATTGGTAGGAAGATCAATGAGTTACAGATTGGTAATGTTGGAAAAGACATGAACTAATTTCTATCGATTTGGCCAGAACACCGGTATTGCTACTCACTTCACAAAAGGTATAAATGGGTTGGTTAAGGAAGTAAACTGTTCCTTACTGGAGAAGGTTCGGTGGTTGCTGTCTAATGCAAGATTAGACAAATCGTTTGGGCTAAGGCAATTGTGTATGCTAGCCATCTCATAAATGGATCGACTGCGATAGGAGGTAAAACTCCATTGAAAATTTGGTCTGGGAAAGCTGCTCAAGGTCATGGTTTGCTGTGGGAATTTAGAAGTCCGACCTACTTCAGTGCCAAGGATGGAAAGGTGAATCCGCGAACAAAGAGGTTTGTGTTTTTGGGTATCAAAAGGAATGGCTACAAGTTGTGTGACCCCGAAAATAAGAAGATCATGTTGAGTAGGCATGTCACATTTGAAGAGACTTCAGTGTTGAAGTCTACCGTCTCTCAACAGGTGGAGAGGATGGAGACCAAGGAAGTATCGCAGTGGGTGAAGGTTGATGCTACTTCACCATCTCCAGTTGGTTCGACATCAGAGAAGTCTTCATCGGATGTGACACCGGGTGGAGATCATGTAGTCAGAGTTGATGCTGAACAGGTTGAAGACATTGATCAGAATGTCGAGTTGTTTGCAGCCATTGGAACCAAGGTAAAACCACGCTCGTGGGTAAAAAAGCATGAATCTCAAGCTTGTAATCGCGACAAGCTCAAGTTGAAGGCCGTTGTTCTCCATAATGATCGTGAGGAGGTTCATATGACTCAGTCAGATAGGTTCGTTGCTGCAGATCCAGATACAAGTGCTTGAGCTGATGAAGCTCATTTGTATGAACTACGGTTGGCTTGATCCTTTGGGCAAGGTACGTAGGCAGCCGTAATGGCGCAGCCAAATTTGGTGATGCAACCCATATAAAGCTGTTTGGGTTCTCGAGAAGCCGATTGGAACTTCACGTAGAGGTGGAGAGACTTCACGTAGAGGTGAAGTGTTGTGGCTAGTTGGACTTCACGTAGAGGTGAGGTATTGTGATCTCGATGGACAGGTTGATCTTCTGGTGAGAAGATGGTGAGCTTGCATAGGAGGGGTGTGCATCTAGTTGTTGAAGCCGATGATGGTGTTCGGTGTGCTCTACTCAAACTTGGTTGGACCGTCAGCTGAAGACATGTAGACTAGATAGAGCAAGTCAGTTGGAGAGTCAGTGTTGGCTCATGATGAGTTCTTCGTAAGGTCATGTAGTTGCTGAGTTGGAGACACGTTCGGTGATCGGCATGTATGGAAGTTCTCCTAAGGTGAAGTGTAGGGAAGGCATGTGTGGTGTATTCCAGTTGGATAGCTGAGCTACAGATTTCAAGCCGAGATCGTGTGTGTCGATTTCGCCGAGGTCGTGTGTCGATTTCGTCCGGAGCGCGCAAACCGAGATCGTGTGTTGATTTCGCCGAGATCGTGTGTCGATTTCGCCAGGTGATAGACTGGAGTTCGATGGAGATCGGCTCAGATTTGAAAAATCTTCACCGAGGTGGAGAATTGTGGGAGAGAGGAGATAGAGGAAGTTAGCATATAGATCAGAAAACAAGGAGCGAGAAACGGCGCATTGAGCAGGCCAGATTGTGCTCCGGTCGACCGCCCGGTCGACTGGTGGAGGAGGCCGGTCGACCGCCCGGTCGATCGATCGGCGTGCACAAACGTGCAAAGGAAGGAAGCGGTCGACCGCCCGGTCAACCGACTGAAAGCAGGGCTGCTCTCGGTTGGGCGCGGTCAACCGGCACGGTCGACCGTGGCATGGGTCGGTCGACCGGCCGGTCGACCGACAGATGCGTTTGGACTTTCCTTTTAGGATTCGGATTCCTTTTCTGGATGGAATCAAATCCAATCTGGATTTCCTTAAATTCAGGGGCTCTGTGACTATAAAAGAGAGGCTAGAGCCCTCATGTATTGCATCCCAAAGTATCTCAAGAATTCTCTCAAGTTCCCCTCTTGTATTAGTTGTATTGATTGTTGAATCAATAAAATCTCTCTCTCCCTTACCCCGTGGACGTAGGCACGTTGCCGAACCTCGTTAAATTTGTGTGTTGATTGCTTTTCTCTATTAGTTACTGTTCTATTGTGTGGTTGTTTCTCCGGCTGTATCGAGTCTCCACCAGGTGGGCGGATTCCTCAAGGGTGGTTGTTGTTGTTCTACCGACCGCTGCGCACAACATCATGATCTTTATTTATATTATTACTATTTCCATGTTGATAATGTTATGAATTACTTTGTTTTCTGTATGTATGAGTTTCTGTCACAGTTGACATTGAAGAGCAAAAATTCTTTCGTTGAATATTGTGGAAATACATTATCGCCGTGTGTTCCACTATAAAAGCAGGCTGCTGGTTCATCTTATTATTAAATAGCATGCCGTGGGTACATTGGCTTGGTGAGTTTTTACTTAAATTACTTAATATTTTGATGATATAAAGGGTTTTACTATCATGCAACTCTGAAAATGCTTGACCTTTTAAAAGTTGCATTTTATTCAAAATTTAGTCTTATTTCTATTTTAAAATTAGTGAATGGACGGACCTGCAGGTGACCGTCAAATCCAGAGCTGAGCATTATTGGAAATATTTCTTAGCTGAATATCAAGCCTCAGTAATCTTCAGATACTTTTGGTGAATTTAGAGTATTTGGGATGTTTTTCTCACATGCGTACTATAGTCTAGGTTTGTTATTTTTCTTAGGATTATTTCTCACCTAATAAATTAACAAGAGGGTAAATTGGGCACAATAGTAAAACTTTTTTAAAGTGGACAAGAGATCTGAATTCAAGTCCTCCTTGTATCAGACTACGACTTATATTCTCAGAAAAAAAGGTGAATTTGAGAGACTGGGGGCACGGGAGATGCAACCGCCTGCGAGACCAGGTCTGAGGCTCAAATGATCAAGACAAAGGGAAAGCGAGTTCGTGAATTGCTCTTCTCAAAAGATCCATAGGAAAAAGAAAGCTAGAAATTAGCAGCAATAGTGTAGGGAGAGAGGAGATAGAGGAGACATCGGAAGATAGCATAGAGATCGGAAGACAGAGGGAGCGAGAAATGGCACGTGTAGCAGGCCTAGAATGACCTCGGTCGACCGCCCGGTCGACCGGAGGAGGACCGGTCGACTAGGCAGTCGACCGGTGTGCACAACGTGCACAGGAGTATGCCGGTCGACCGCCCGGTCGACTGTGGCATGAAACGGCCGATCGCCCGGTAAACCGACTGAAAGCAGCCTACTCTCTATTTGGGTCTGGTCGACCGCTCGGTCGACCGACCGTGTCGCGCCCCGCTTCAAAAAATACACAAAATTGGGTACGTGACAAGAGTCGGCGACGTATTTTCAATAAAAATACGCTAAGCCTCAATGTATTAAATCAAAACATAAAGTTCACAATTTATTCCAACATTCAAAAGCAAGTACAATAATGTCTTGAAAGCTCACTTATTATAGACATAACAAGAATAAAAGCAAAAATACTAAAAGTCTTCACGAACTGAACTGCGGATAGTCTACTGGAGATCTGCAACATGCTCAAAGTACTCCTGGTCCTGCAATGTCCTCAGATCTGGATCTGAGCATAGCAAACTCAGGATCGTCAATAAGCGACCTAGTGAGTGGTAAAATAAAAAGAAAAAGTGCACATGCATGTAACGTATAAGCATATGGAAAGAAAATATACATGATAAGATTGGAATAACATGCCAACAATAAATGAATAGTAACTAAGCCAGTCAATAATATAATCAAGGGTACCTCAGATCATGAGTATAATCAATGTCTATCATAACATGCAGGCAGATGTCACATTCAGTTTATAATGTCAATGTAAGAATTCAATTTTCATTATATAATTATGTCAGCGAACACCAATTGTCACATATAATAGACGCATCCCATACTACGCCTATTACATGTACCAATCGAGGTCCTCAGTTATTGAAACTGATCGGTTGGAGCTATTGTCTGTGTTTTAGGTGGGTCCCGTGCATACCCGGGATCACGGCCCAGACTCCTAGCGCTGAACCAGGACCTACCGCAAGGTAGTCAGGAACATGTATAGCAGGAACAGGTTCATGTATAACATGTATAACAGGAATAGGAAACAGGACGGGGTGCCAGTCACCCTACGGGAACCCTGCAGTGGAACCCTCTTTCAGCTGCACAACCTAAATCCTAGGTCCACCCAAAATACAGACGCTGTCTCCTCCACCAATTTCCCCAATCCCAGTGTAAGTTGTTTAATATTATTAATGTACATGTTACCTAAATTTACTAGGATAATTTGGTAATGATAACAGTAACAACATAGAAGTGAAATCGTGATACATGTGTAATAGGATATATATATATATATCAGTGTTATATAGTGATCTTGAAGGTTTATTATCAATAACGAATGTACTTAATTGTAAAAAAAAAAAGCACTCACCTGAGGTAGATCTCAATCCAAAGCACTACAATTCCTAGAATCCCGGAAAATCTATGCAAAATTTTCAATAGAAATTGTTAGGATCTTTTATTTATTTAATCTTGATTAATTAGCTTAAGATTGAGGATATGATCTTTTAAGTTACATGAAATTAATAAGTTTAATTTATCAAATTTTAAATTCTCTTTTGTTGGGTTTTTAAAAACTTTTTAACATTAAATTTCGTAACGGGTTTGAATTTACCATTTAACAAAACTGACTTTAAAGGGGGTAATTTGATTTAATTTATGTTGCTATTCTTATGAAAATTTTATCATGAAAAGTAGTAGTGTAGATTGTTATTTATATTTTTCTCTATTTTTCTGATATTTTGAAGTAATTATTTTAATTATTTTCTGCAGGTTAACAAGTGTGGAATTTCCTGTTGGGTCGGGTTTTATTGTGCGGGTGTGGATCTAAAAGATACAACCCATGCAGAATGAGCTGGAAGCAGGCTATGGGCCTGATCAAATAAAGAAAATTTTTTTTATTGGAAAACTACTGCCCAGCCCGGCCAGACCCGGGCCAGGCCCCGCCCAGGCCAGGTCTGATCCAGCCTGTTAAAAACCTTTTTTTTTTTAAAGCCTAAAGGCCCTGTGCGACCCAGCCGAGCGCGGGCCTGCCAGGCCTGGGCTAGGCCAAGCCCGGCTAGCCTGGGGCAGTGCTACATTTATTTTTCTAAAGTATTCCTATTAGAGAATGATATATTACTTTTATATAAGTTTTATTTAGATAAAGTTGAAGTTTTATTTTTTTTGATGATGAAAAAATTCTTGAAAAGGGGAGATCTAAGCACGGTACTTCAAATTAAATTTAATTTTTAACTCATACAAATTTTATTCTATTTATTATTATTGGATGGGTTTTCAATTTCGTAAAAAAGGGGATTTTTAAATCATGATATGTTATCAAATTCTAATTCATATAAATTGCTTTAGATATAGGGGAGATCTAGTTTTCATAACAAAATAGAATCTTAATCATGCTATTTCAATTAAATATTTTAATTCATAAAAATTAAATTTTTACTTACTTGAGTTGTTCCTCCTTACTTTCTCCTCAATCCCTGTACTTCGAAGCCCTTTTGTTCACGATCCATTTGAGGAGAAGGAAGAGATGGAAGTGGGGAGATTTTAGATTAGGGTTTTCTCTTGAGGTAGAAGAGAAAGAAGGGTTTGGGTCTTTATATGGTTATAAGAGATTTTTAGAATCTGAATTCCAATTAGGTTAGATTACTTAATTTAGCAATTTAGATAAAAATTAAAGGTTGTTGAAAAATCTCAAAGACATTTGGTTTAGATTTGAAATTATAGATTGTCTAGCTTATTAGGTTCAAATTTAATTTCAAGTTCTCTTAGATTACACGTCAATGTGGCATAAAGGTTTACTCTCTTCTCTCCCTTATTGGGGACCCGAGTTTGATCCTAATGCTAGCATATATAAATTACCATTTTTTTATATTATTATTTTTGAGTAACAACTCACATAGTGTATTACAATCTACCCACATAATAAGAAAATTTCGTGTATTACAATCTACCCACCTAATAAGAAAATTTTGTTCTCGAAATTTAAATTCAGGCTACCGCCCCAAGATACGTGGAATGGTCTGCTTCTTCAATTCCTTAGTGGTCCGGTCTAGAATCACTATAGGCCTCTCAGTATAGAATAGGTCCGGCCTAATTCCAACTCAGAATGGCAACACCAAGAGCCATTGCACTCCTTAAAGTAGTGGTATACTGAGCGCAACCCGTACCCAGGATCTTTCCTTGAGTCGGTCGCTATTCGGAAAAGAAAAAAGAAAAAGGAATCGGGCATTAATTTCCGTCTTCATGAGGCTACAGAAAAGCCTCTTTGAAGCCAGAATAAGCCTCTTTGAGGCCAGAATAATTCAGCAAAAATCAGAATGAAAATCCAAAATAGAGGAGAAGAAAGAAAGGGATAGAAAATTGTGGCAACTTTTCTTCCTCAGGCATATTTGTTTGCATATAAATAGGTATGGAAAAGGTTTTCGGTGGGCCGGATCATCTCTTTCGTTGAAAGTTTGTTTGATTGGACAAGAGACTGCGTTGGGACAGAGGAGGCCGCATGGGATTTAGCTTGTGTCAGGGTTTTCTCTCATTCAAGAAACCTGACATCTTTATTTGCATATTATTTTTTTTTATTAACCCTCGATTGATTGGATTGCAAGCCATCTAATAATAAAAAAATTAAAAAGGAAGCTCACACGAGAACTTTTCCCAGCCAGGCAAATACCTTGGCCAAGAAAAAAAACACACGTGGTTCCACTGTGGACCCACTTTCAAGTACAATACTTTGCATGGGGATCTGAAACGTGGAAGTTCCTCCTCTTTGTTTTGTACACCAAACAGGCTCTTGAATCAGCGGCAAAACACGGTTTTGAAGAGCTCGGAAAAGATCAAGTTCAGGCATTGATCTTCTTGAAAAATGATCAATAGTAGCACGGCTTTGAGTCCATTGCAATGGGAGATTTTATGTCAATGATAAAATTCTTTTGATCTCTTCATCAGTATAGTTGTATTCTCGAACCTTTTGACGAAGAGTTCAAGAAGTGGAGAGCAATTGAATATTATAATTTTTATTCTCATGATAATTTTTTGCTGCTGCCCAATTTTTTCTGTTGGTATTGAAACAATAGAAAAAAGAAAACACAAACTCCTAACATATTAGGATTATTCATACCCTATATTAGCTTTATATCTTACTGTTTGAATAGAATATGCATAGGAGTATTCCGGTATGAGAAATATGTGAGTCCTCATTTTTCCCATTCTCAAAAACCAGAGAAATCTAATGTTTACCCTCCCCTAATCCTTTCCTCTTCCCTCCCTCCTTTTATTATTCTTTTTCCATGGCACCTCTCTTCGATATTTTTGGCCCAAAACTCACTTTAGCAACAATTATAGGATTTTTTTTTGAAATCATGCACAGATCTGTTGGAGAGAAACTCGGAGAAATTTTAATTATCATAAATAGGTGTTCTCAAATCATCATCTTGCCTTCTTTATGGAGAAATTTGGATCAAAATGTCCTTACTTTCGGTTCTTTCTTCAAAACTAGGATTTGGATTGTAAGATCAAGTGGGAGAATAGAGCTGGTAGATGAGGTAATCTCATTCTCTAACTCTTACCATTATTGGTGTGTGAGTTCTTTTTAAGAAAACAAATTATAAGATACTTATGTGCAGCATATAAATCAATAAGATATTTAAATGCAATTCTTTTGAAAATTTAGGGTATTAAGATATAATTTATTCTAAATTTATTCTGAAAAATAAGTGAACCTAAAATACACTAATTTAGTAATAAACCAATTAATCGAATGAGATATTTAACTGCAAAATTCATTTAAACTTATTTTGATTCATTTCATATATTTGGTGTTTTGTGTTCTATTTGCTTGAGATCGAGAGAGAAATGGCCAAACAGGTTGATTGTATGGTCAAACTCATTGAAGAAATGTGGACCAATCAAGCGCTCACTAGCATAGATGTGCAGGCTACCATTAATTTCTCATCAATTAATGACTGAAGAAGACATCTGAAAGCGCAACAGAGCAAAGTTCAATTAATTAACCCTGCATATATTGTAAGAAAACACATGGCCAATATCTTCTAGCTGTACTACATATATAACAGCTAGCTAGTAATGCAGTACTGTAGAAAAACTTGAATTTCTGAAGATTAATGTTCTTCTACATTGCAAATTCTACTCAAATGACAAGCCAGTGCCTCTGAATTTTTCCCTCATCACCTCATCAAATCGCTCCACCATCTCAGGAGTCAGGTGATTGATCCAGTCACCAACCTCTCCTTTCCTAAAAAAGGCCTTGTTATCAAACCCTGCGCCCCAAAAATCCGTCGTCGCTGTCTGGTTCACTTCCAAACCTCTCAAACTCTCCAAACTGCACAGCTTCAGTATCTTCTCCGGCTCCCCTTTCTCCTCCTCCTCGGCAGAGAACGGGCAACCCATGAACTTCGCCAGTCCCTTCAGCTGCACATCTGGCTCTCTTTCAACTCCTCGTAGTTCAAGAACAACACCTTGCTCGGCGTCGCCACGCTGGCTCTCCAGTACTCGAGCACATTGTCCCAGAACGGACCCGAAGTGTAAACACCCGATAAAAACACATCAAGAAACTCATCGAGGCTGGCCGGTTCGAAAGTGTCGGGTATGAGGTTGTTGGCGAACTTCCACATTGAGATGAACGTGTCTCTGGGGTTCCGACACAAGTAAACGATTCTTGAATTTTTGGAATCCAGCGCTGAACCTGGTAGTAATGAGTAGGGGATGTGCGTCGCGAGCAGCCTTGGCGAAGGGAGGGCGTCGAGGTTGGGAATGCGGTTGTCGCTGTAGAGTTGGTACTCGAGAAAAGGGACGCATTGATGGGGGTGAGAGAGAGGAGTGTGGACTGAGGGAACGGGCCGCGGCCGCTGCGGTTGAGGGTGGCGAAGGCCAGGGCCTTGAGCCAGGTGGTGCCGACCTTGGGAAGCGTGGCCAGCAGGATATCGCCGGGACGAGAGACGAAGTGGTCTCGGACGGCCATGTGCCCTGTAGGACCTTGAGGCCGAAGCTGTTGCCATTAGGGAACCAGAAGCCCTTAAAGAGGGAGAGCTGGAGGTGAGTTTGTGAGCATCGTGGGAGGGTGGAGATGAGATGATCATATTTTTGGTAGACAAGTGATTCTTGTTCTTGCTCTTGTTTTGTTTTGGGAGGAGAGAAGCAAATGCTGTATGGGGAGAAACTGCCATGGATGAATGGATGAATATGAGAGAGAGAGAGAGAGAGAGAGAGAGGCAGGATGTAGAGAGAGTTGGCTAGCCTTTATAGAGGAGAGAAAGGGAACGGTACTTTGATGCATTTGAATATTTAAAGCTCTCCACATAATCTTAAGAAACCGTTTGATTAATTTTTGTTATAATTTTTATAATTAACCATTTTACATGAAAGTTGCAAAGTAAACTCAATAATGAAAGAATAGATAACTGGTGGCTTAATTATGGGCTATGAGGGCAATGTGCATATATGAATTTTGGTAAATTTATATATCATGTTAAATTTATATAAAACATTAATTTAATATTGTCTTTCTTATTGTCTTATATATCTCATGCTCTTAAATAAATCATGATTTTTTAAAAAAAAACATATAACAATATTTTATACTAATTAGTTATGATTATTGATAATATTAATAAGGACGCCACTGAGACTGGCTTAGTAGTTGATGTTGGAAGCTAAGGCAATCGCGTATCAGCAGTTCGATTCTGTTTAGGAGTTTGTTTACGGGTTCAATTTGGATTCTAATTTGTTTCGTTTTTCTTTATTTTTTTTTGTTTTCATCCGAGTTAAATTCCAATTGGTTTATTTTTCTCTTATTTAATTAGGTTTTCTAATTAGAATAATATTTCTTTTTATTTGCCAATATAAGGCCGTTGTATATTTGTTTTAGTATTGAACTTTTATTCAACTTTTGATTATCAATTAAATTCAGTTTTTCCTTTTGCTCGTGGATTCGAGTTGTTGCCTTTGCTCGTGGATTCGAGTGTTTCCTATTTAAAGGCATCTTTTAGGGTTTGTTGGCTTTCGAACGAGATCTAACCGACATTATTCGCTTCCTTGTCTGCGTCAAGTGATATCAGAGCTTCGACAACTTTTCAACGATGGCAGGAGAAGAGATGGATTGCAAGACCTTTCCACAAGGATAGACACTGCTGAAAAGAGGGTCGACGCTATCAAGTCAACCTTGGACGGCGTGGTCCAAGAGCTCAAGAAATTCTCCCTCAAGATTGATGATCGAAATTTAGCCGATGGTACCTACCGAAGCGGATGTGATCATTAATCAACTAGTCTTCCTCTATCACCTCCACCCTCGCTTCCACCACAACAACTACCCATATCACTCATCAACTAATCTTCCTCCACCATCTCCACCCTCGCATCCCCCACAGCAGCCATCACCATATCGCCCATCGACTAATTTTTCCCAACCACCACTACTATACACCCTTACATCCATCAACGAATCTACAACTTGTGTTGTTCAGAGATTGCAACGCAATAAAAAGACCTCGACACTACGCAGCGACATCAAATCTTTTATTCAAGGTGTCCAGTCAAAAGCAAAGCATGCAACCTCATCATGATAACAGAAGTTGCAAGAGACTCATTTTTATAGCAATCATGGTCTACTTGAAGTTAAAGACAGAAACACATCCTCATCCTTACACCATTGGTTGGGTTAAGAAGAACCTGTCCATCAAGGTAATAGATATATATCATACTCCTATTTCAATTGGCAAGTTTTATCAACATACTGTTGCTTGTGATGTGGTTGACATGGACTCATGGCAACACGATGTTGATGTTACCCATAGTGCTAAAGAGAACATCTATGTGTTCTCTTGAAAGTGTAAAAGAGTTGCCATGAGCCAATTTCACCTGTCACAAAGCCTACAGAAGAAGAGAAGTACAAGTTCATATCCATATGCAACTGAAGCGAGTTCTGGTGGAATCAAAAGAGACAAAGCAAATATTTGCTTGGTGATCAAAGAAGAAGTCGTTCCATCCATTGAAGTTCCTGAGAAGATGAAGCCTATGTTGGAAGAGGTCAAAGAAGTTGTTCATGATGAGCTTTCAGAAGGATTACCACTCATGAGAGATATTCAGCATCATGGTACCTCTATTCTTTATGGTTCGAAGATCCTTTCATGTAGAAGGAGAGTGGTAGAGATGAAATCTTTAAATTTTTATCATTCTTTTAGCACATGGGTGCGATGTGTTCTGCGCAGTATGCCAAGTTCTATCTCCAATTTCACTTTGAAAGATATTCTTCATGGAGGCAAATCAATGAAGTATGTGAGCATGGTGTATGTGTATGTTAGATAATGAAAAATTACCAACCAATTGACATTGATTATCAACCGATCCGTAATGATGATTACATTGAAGATTCGATGACGCAACACTACATGGAGTTTGATGAAGATTTCGAGATGAATCAAGATTTTGGATCATACTTTCTCTCAAGCCGAGTTTTTTGCTAAAAGTCACATCGTTCATGGTTCAATTAAATGGAACTCGAGGACGAGTTTTTTTCAAGAGGGAGGGACTGATATAGGAAGCCAAGGCAGTTGCGTGTCAGCAGTTCGATATATTTAGGAGTTTGTTTTTCAGTCTAATTTAGATTCCAATTTGTTTCATTTTCTTTATTTATTTTTAGTTTTTCAGTCCGAATGAATTACGATTGGTTTTATTTTTTTATTTAATTAAGTTTTCTAGTTAGAGTAATATTTCTTTTTATTTGCCTATATAAGGCTATTGTATGTTTGTTTTTTATATTATTTTATTCAACTTTTGATTATCAATTAAATTCAATTTTTCCTCTTGCTCGTGGATTCGAGTTGCTTTGCTTGTGGATTCGAGTGTTTTCCTAC